>WPIO01000048.1:1625000-1882500 GCA_009760855.2 Cristatella mucedo | reverse complement strand
TAGATATGCATATACATATCTGTGTGTGCAACCCATCAAACCTATCTATCAGGAATTACAACGGGTGCTAATCTATTGAGTTTTCTATAGCGAACTTTATACCTAAGCCGCTGTCGGTGCGATGACGGTAGCAAACAGACTATACTTCTGAAAAAATATTGAGAAAGTTAAAAGTGTAACTGAGATCAGGAGACGGTAGATAAGTGAGTATCATGGAGGTAGCAGCGCAGAACGACTGGAAAGGATGTCAGATGTCCGAGGGTGAGCAGATGCAAAGGAGTTGAGGAGTCAGAACGAATCGTGGAAGAGGGTTTCACATATGCAGAGGAAAAGCTCTGCTGGCACCAAAATCTCCAGAGGGAATAGTGGATGGTCAACGTATAATAGTGGATGGTTAATCTATAGTCCTAAAAGACCTGAGTGGAAGAGGAAGCTGAAAATGGTGAAGCAGTTCAGCTGGGAGTGAGAGTGACTAAATAAATGGTGATCTTATGCATCTGAGTAAAAATATATTTCTTCTTTATACTGGCTGACCGACCGAAGGCCGTAGCATCTTCATTACCGAAAGAGACACATAAATGAAATTCTCGGATTTATTAACTAAGCATGCAACCATATTCATGACCAACCACATAGTTTAGTAGAATTATGGGCTGGCCAGGCAATATTGAGTTACGCTAGTCCAGTCTAGTTAGAACGAGCGAGCGAGCACGATGTTTAGATGGGCGCATTGGCGGGTAGTCACGAACACGGATCAAACAATCAATCAGGTGAATAGCTGAAGGCGGTCATTGTGAATCTAACTTTCAAATTCCACACATTCGTTAAAGATGGCACGTGAATTAGGGGAGCTGGATGATGGTCAATCGGGGTGAAAAGCACTGTTGGTCGTGCGGGGCATCGGTACGGGCCCTATGCACCGATCCATCGGACCGACCCAGCGGCTCTGAATGACATCCACGAGTTCTAGTCGAAGACAAGGATATTGAGCGCTGCGAAGCACTCTAGTGTGATACCACCACGATCTCTTGAATATGTAAAGGAGAACCGTAGTAATGCACACAGCATACCCGTCTTTAAAATGGGCTAGCCTTATTCCTCTGGATAGATTGCAAAAAATTAAGAATTTACAGACACATTGCGAGTAATAAGTTGATTTTGCAAAAAGGCTCATAACTCGGAGATAAAAGCTCAGGGTCTCTAAAAGTAGAATGGGCGCAGATAAAACGCTGGGCGGAAGTCATATAGAGCCTCAGATATATTTGCACCAGATTGGCTCTCTCTCTCTCTCTCTCTCTCTCTCTCTCGCTCTCTCTCTCTCTCTCTCTCTCTCTCTCTCTGTGTCTGTCTCTCTGTCTGCCTGCTTTTGGGGTTCTATTGAGCTCAATTAAAAAGATCTGCTTTCTATTTTATTTCCAGTATCTTAGTAGTAGAGTTATTATAAACATTCAGACTCGCTAAACAATTAGTAACTAGAGCGCTTGATAGATCGCCGACCGGGTCTGCGGCTTTCTCGCTCAACCTTTGCTAATAAGCGGCGAGCGAGCAAGATGAGCGAACAAATTAGTTACGCTACCTTCATCTCGGTGGATGGGCGCAGCGTGGAATTGCCTAGCGCCATCACCAGTGTCAACAGCGCTAAATCGCCTCCAAGTTTGCCTGCGTCCGAGGCCCTGGCCCTGCGAGACCGAGCTGAAATCCTGATAAACTCCATCGTCTGGATATCTGTAGCATAAAAGTTAAAGCAGTTGGTGACCGCTAGTTAGGCTGCAAATAAAGCACAGGCTTCTTGCATCACTTCTAAGCTTCGTTCTTGACGAGCTGCAGACAGCCTAGAGCTGCCTTCGCGGTTCAGTTTTCCGTTTCGAGCGATGCGCGGCGTTGAACCTGAGTGACGACCCACCTAGAGGTGAAAGCGGCAGACGTTCTCTCGCCTTCCACGGTGTAACCGTTCCAGCGACTACGTCTTCTTTCGTAAATGCACCGGGCTACACCGACGGCCGTGACTAGTAATAGCAGTCCGAGGATGCTGAGAGTGATCGCCAGCACCGCGTAGTTGCTCAGTACGGCGCAGGTGTCGCCGGACCACGCCCACGTGCATTCGCAGATGGGGCCGAAGACAGAGTCGCTGCATGTCGCGCTGCCGCTGCAGCTTTCGACTGAGCAGACGACTGAAATGCACGTAAGTTGCATATCGATATCATTCAGCTCAACTAATTCGCAGCGACCTAATTGCCGGGGTTTAAAATTCAGCAGCTCAAGAAGAAAGCTTTCCATTCGACTCGAGGGCTAGGTGCACCGCCAAGCGGAAAGGCAAGCAACTGAAGCGGCCCACCTTTAATTAGAGCACCACCCCAAAGTAGCCGCAAAGACGTCACGCTCCATTCGATGCCCGACAGGGTGCCATTGTTGGCTTTCAGAGCCGTGCTTACTCGGCGAATCACTGTGGACTGCTGCACGCTATTGGTAAAACTGATATTGTAGCCGACCTTGATACTGCCCTGTCTGAAAAGGCAAATTATATATTTAGCCAAGTCTCAAGAATGATGCTGTTGAAACAGGTGTTTAGCATATAAAAAACATTGTTGAATACCGATCAAAGAAAAACGACGGCTGACAAAAAGGTTGCAAAAGAGAAAATGGTATGCAAATAGGGTCAAGTGAGAATCGTGACAGGTGAAAAAAGCTTCGAGAGCTAACGCCGACCGGCGAGTGAAAATAATGGAGACTCCATAGTTGAATGTGAATTATCTCCAAAATCGATCGTGGAAAACGTTGGCATTTGAGTATTTGAAAATACAGAATACAATTGGATATCGTTAAAGTCATTCGTGAATGAATTATAGGCTATGCGAGATTCCGAGTCTTTTTCTTTGCGTTTACCGCTGTTCATACGTACACAGTACCCGTATTTTTATTTGAATGTTTCTTAAAGAGTAGCTCGTGCAAAACTCAAATTCTTCAGATTTTGGCACTACCAATACTCATCAGTTTTTGGCAATACGATGAAGGCAGACTCTGGGAAGTTGTAATTGAAATTAATACATATTTACACGTGCCAGTAATTTTAGGGAATACTTGCTAGTGGAGCTCGTTATTTCAAAAAGTGCCATGATCTCTGTGGCTGACAGCGTGGCGGACGTTCAAACCATCCTTTATTAAGCCATGCAACAAGAGCTGCGTACCTAGTTCTTCTTTAAAACATGCCAGTAATTCTAAAAATTATATGACTATTACTGAATGTGGAAATGCATAAATGCGACGTTGAAAACATTTATAACCGAATTAATGTGGAAATAATCTGCCATGCATAACTAACATCATTAATATGTCATTAGCCTCAGGTCAGGTCCCAGCACCTTTCAAAAAAGCTGTAGTCATGCCTCTTCTCAAGAAAGCGACATTAGACCAAGAGAACTTGAGCAACTACCACCCAGTCTCCCTTTTAACATTCCTATCAAAGACACTGGAACGGGTCGTGGTGGACCAGCTGAACTCATACATTGAAACTTCAAACCTTGCTAGTAAGTTCCAGTCTGGCTTTAGAGCTAATCACTCCACAGAGTCAGCATTGCTTAGGGTGTACAGCGACCTACTTAGGAATGCAGACATGAGTAGAGTGTCTCTGCTTGTTTTGCTCGATCTTTCGGCAGCTTTTGACACCATCGATCACAAACTTCTTTTAGAGCGCCTCTCATCTCGCCTGGGCATCACTGGCACTGCTCTGCAGTGGTTCAGGTCCTATCTCAGTGGGAGACTCCAGAGTATTGACGTGAATGGACAAAGATCATCTGAAGTACCTTTGAAATATGGAGTACCTCAGGGCTCCGTGCTAGGTCCGGTTCTTTTAACGGTTTATACTCTCCCTCTTGTTGATGTGATGGCCAAGCACAATCTAGGCTTTCACTTCTATGCAGATGACACTCAGTTGTACCTTTGCTTTAATCCCTCCCAGCCTTTGAGCACCTCAAATTCTCTAAACTCACTTGCTGCATGCATTGATGACATCCGCAGATGGATGGCAGCACATTTTCTAAAACTAAACGATGATACAACTAACTTACTAGTTATGGGAAAGCCTAGTGTGATTCAGAAATAGGAAAGGCTGAAGCTCAAAATTGGCTCTGCCAGAATATCTCCTGTTGAATCAGCTCAAAATCTAAGTGTCATGTTCCAAAGTGACCTCTCATTAGACGACCACATCAGCTCCACAGCAAAATCTGCCTACTTTCACCTACATAACATTGCTAAAATTCGGGCTTGTTTAGATAAGGATACCACGTCTAAGTTGGTCCATGCATTCGCGACGTCCCGTCTCGACCTCTGCAACTCACTGCTTGCTGGCCTACGGGCATGTGCAATCAGGCGATTACAGAGGGTGCAATAATCTGCAGCTAGGCTTGTCTGTCGTGAGCGTCGCAGTTGCCACATCACATCACGTCTCGCCGATCTACACTGGCTACCAGTCAAGCAACGGACCGACTTCAAGGTTTTGTCGCTCACTTGTAGGTCACTTCATTCTTTGGCTCCAGCCTATCTCTGAGATATACTCCCCCACCAGGCCAAGCATTGTACCACTCGTTTTTCGGAATCCTACAGTTTAATAATACCTTGTACAAACCTCAGTCCTTTGGAGACCGTGCATTTAGTTCGTATGCTCCCAAAGCTTGGAACTCTCTCCCGACTTGCATCGGAACATCCCCTGACTTGACCACATTTAAAAATAACTCCTAAACAAAATTATTTAGGACAGCATTTATTGGGTCCCTGTGATTCATCCTTCACGTGCTTATGCGTGCTGCCACTGTGCATGCTGCTACTAACCACATTTGCATGCTGACCCTGTGCATGTCTCCCCTAACCATGTTATTCATGTTGTTTATCAAGCATGATATTACTCATGATTCAATTGCATTTCCCTTTGCAGCAAATGTGAAGCGCCTAGAAAGAGATTGAGTTCTCTTAGGGTGCTTTATCAAGTGCAGAATTATTATTATTATTATTATTAGGCTGTCGGTCATTAAAGTAACAATAGTTAACATTTTGCTGAGAAATCACACCACGGAATATTAGATCCGCTTTGCGGTTTACCCATTTATAGAATCGGGTATTAGGGAGCAAAAATGAGCGGAAGGGGAGAGAGAGAGCGTTCCGCAATAAATAATATGGACACCAACAAGAGGTTAACACAATTGTAAAAAAACCAATGAGACTTGTGAGAAAAACCGAAAAAATATCTGTAATAAACCGGAATGACGTGGCGTAGCGTCGTTGAAGATGGAATGCGGGGAGGAAGGTCTGCGAGAGCGGCACGAAGACTTTAACTCACTGTACGTAGAGAACCTCGACATTGTTGAAGTAGCCGATTCCAGAGCAAACGCTGGTCAATGCGATTCTTAGGGTTTTCACCAGTGCAATGTATTCATCGCTCGACGCATTGCTATAGACTTCTTTGTAAATGGCTGAGAAGACAAGTTCGATGATCACGACGCTTGTCTGTTGCGAATCTTAAATGAGAAATTAGACGCCAAGCTCAGAGCCTAGAAAAGCGAGCCAGCCAAGAGTGGAGGCACTTCGGCTCAGAATGACATGGCGACCGTACTTAGGTCTGATAATTGTATCTGAGGGATCGCAGTCGTTTGGGTCACGGAGCCGGTGCTCCCTGAAATGCTAGTTTCCACTGACGCTGGTCTTGCTGAGGATGCTGTCGGTGACGACGTCGAAGTCGTGTTTGATAATGGTATCTGAGTGATCGCAGTCGTTTGGGTCACGGAGCCGGTGCTCGCTGAAATGCTCGTTTCCACTGACACTGGTCTTGCTGAGGATGCTGTCGGTGACGACGTCGTAGTCGTGTTTGATAAGGGTATCTGAGTGATCGCAGTCGTTTGGGTCACGGAGCCGGTGCTCGCTGAAATGCTCGTTTCCACTGACACTGGTCTTGCTGAGGATGCTGTCGGTGATGACGTCAAAGTCGTGTTTGATAATGGCATCTGAGTGATCGCAGTCGTTTGGGTCACGGGCCCGGTGCTCGCTGAAATGCTCGTTTCCACTGACACTGGTCTTGCTGAGGATGCTGTCGGTGACGACGTCGTAGTCGTGTTTGATAAGGGTATCTGAGTGATCGCAGTCGTTTGGGTCACGGAGCCGGTGCTCGCTGAAATGCTCGTTTCCACTGACACTGGTCTTGCTGAGGATGCTGTCGGTGACGACGTCGTAGTCGTGTTTGATAAGGGTATCTGAGTGATCGCAGTCGTTTGGGTCACGGAGCCGGTGCTCCCTGAAATGCTCGTCTCCACTGACACTGGTCTTGTTGAGGATACTGTCCCTGGCGACGTCGAAGTTATCGTGGGAAGTTTGACGCATGTGAGTCCGACTGTCAGGTAGCCGTCCAAGTTGGAGCACGTACACTTGTACGAGCCAAACGTGTTACTGCAATACGCATCCGCGGCCGCGCACGTCGCGTTGACCGTCGAGTTGGCACACTCATCGATGTCGACGCACTCACTGCCGCTCTCCTGCAGACCGGTGGCGCACTGGCAGGAGTAAGATCCGGGCGTGTTCGTGCATGTGGCGTAGCTTGGGCATATAGACGCGTTCGTGCACTCGTCTATGTCTGTAACGTAATGTAATGCAATGTATCTCCGTCAGTAACTCCACAAAGTCAAAAAGATCATGTGGGTGTTACGCAGGAGAGTTTTGTATAGCGCACTCACAGCCTAAGCGGCTTTCGGTGTAACGATGGAAGAAGCAAAGCGAGGCGAGAGTTTATCTCGGTGAGCTTAACCGACAACAGCATCAAGCTGCGGTCTCGTGCAATGCTCGCTCACATTAAAACCCCGAGCACATCCGGTGACGCATGCATGCAATATCGCTCATCTTGTCGTGGGAGTCAAAGTTGCCACATCACATCACTTCTCGCCGACCTTCACTGGCTCCCAGTCAAACAACGTATCGAATTCAAGATTTTGTCACTCACTTTCAGGTCCCTTCATTCTTTCGCTCCAGCCAACCTATCAGATCTTCTTCACCAAGCTAAGCATCGTACCGCCCGCCTTTCGGAATCTAATTGTTTACCTCTACATCGCACGAACCTCAAATCATTTGGAGACAGCACGTTTAGCTCGTATGCTCCCCAAAGCCTGGAGCTCACTCCCGACCTGCGTCACGACATCTCCAAACTTTATCAAATTTAAAAATAAACTAAAAGCGCATCTGTTTATGATAGCATTTAGTGGGTTCCTGTGATTCGTGTTTTATGTGCTTATGCGTGCTGACATTGTTGCATGCTGCCACTACACTTGCGTTCTCTGAGGGCGCTTTATCAAGTACATTATTATTATTATTGTTATGCTGAACCTGTGCATGTCACCCCAAATCATTGTGTTCTTGTTGTTTATTGAGCATGCTACCGCTAACCATTCGATCGTGCTCCTTTGCGGCAATTGTAAAGCGCCTAGAAAGAAATTGAGTTCTCTGCGGGCGCTTTATAAAATCTATTATTATTATTTTCTCATTGCCCCATTGAACGGAGACGTTCATTTTTCTTTCTATTGGCTTAGCGCAGAGCTTGATGTTCAACTCGCATTGAAAATTGGTTGAGTAAGTAAAACGACATTAGTCCCCAGCCCAAGCACACCAATCGTAATTAGTCCTCTGCCCAAGCACACCAATCTTAGTCGGTAGAATCTCGGCTTACCTAAGTTCGCAGCGAGATACGAAATCTAAGTGTTGTAAATTAAAGGATGGCAATATCGCCGCGCTGGTTTGGCCCAGTGGTTTAGGTGCTCGCCCTGACCAAGGTCTGGCCGAAGTCGTGGCTCGAGCCCCGTGGCACGTGTGAAGCTCGTGAATAGAGAATTCGGCTGCTAGGGAAGGTCGGCGGGAGACGCCAGTCTCTGAAGCATTCGAAGAGCAAGACCAGAGCATTGAACAGCGTGGAATCTCCCGACCGACGTTCGAGCGACTTACTGGTAATAAAACTGGCAGGCATCCTAATTTATCGCATACAGTCTATTTCCAACAGGGCCGGCGATCTTACCCTGAAGAGTTTCATATTGCCCTTTCATTTGCATTCGGAAAGAAATTGAAGGGTTTTTGTTGCCAATGCCATTCCCACGCCGGGTGTGGGTGTGGCTGTTCACCGTGGTCGTCGTCGATGAGAATCGCCAGGCGAGCTGATCAGTTCGCCTGGCGATTCAGCAAACAGGCTTGCCTACATTGTCACTGCGTTCGAACGGCGGTTGAGGGAGTAAGAGATGAAAATCGTTAAAGCCTTTCGCCGGACTGGCGGCTGTACACGCTCGGAGGCTTGCAGGAGGCCGCGGCCAACACTCGGGAGCTACCGTCTTTTTTCGGGCACGAAGGTACGTCTGGCACGCTCGTGCAATGGTGGCAGGATGTTTTACCTTGGCAAGTACCGTCGGAAGATGCTTGGTATCCGTGAACGCAGTCGCAGGCATAGGAGCCAACTAGATCCCGACAGGTCGAGTGGTTGCCGCACGGCGACACGGTGGCGTTGCACAGGTTCACTCTGACGCTGCAGCCGTCCCCGGACCATCCGGGGCGACACCCTAGACAGCCTTGGACCGGGTCGCATCCGAACGAGTTCGGACCGCAATCGCAAGTGCCGTTGCACTGCGCCCCGTATTTGCCGAGACCACAGGCTGAAATGCAATGTGAAAGGAAAAAAATAGGTTTGCAATTCCGATCCGCTTCGATCGAGACGGCACGACATCGGCGGTGACTGAACGACAACGGCTATAACGGAAACGCAGTTGAGAGGACAGGAGCGCTGAAAGAGAGTGGGCAATCGAGAGAGGTCGGAATTACGGAAGCTGGCTGCTAAGAATGCCGGGAAAGCTGGCTGCTGGGACCGCCAGCGAAATGCTGCGGCAACTTCGAATCGCTGCTTTCGCCTTTGCCTTTCGCAAGCTCTTCCCACAAGCGACAACACTCTCACAGACCTTCTCCAGGCCCATAAGAACAGTAAGTGAGAATGTGGAGATAATTTACGATGTCTCTCTGCCCCGTCCTCGCTCGCCGGTTGGGCCGGGCTCATTTTCCGGCACGCTCGGAACTCGAATACGATCCGAGCAAGGTGGACCACCAGCGAAAAGCAGACGACATAACTGCATGGCTCTGGGCCGAGCGGCGAAGCTGCAGAAGCGTGCGGCAACTCACGCGTGCACGTTCCGTCGAGCTGCAGCGTGTACCCTAGGCTGCATCCGCATTCGTAGCCTCCAGGAGTGTTGCTGCATTTTTGAGCACACGGTGGCCGCGTGGCATTGCACTCGTTCACGTCTTGACTCGAGAAAAGAAGAGAGTAAGACTCTATTTGGGTATTTGGGTGATGCACGACGACTCGCGAGCGCGGGCCGCCGTCGCAGGCATTTGCAATCTGACCGCTGTCCGTCGGTCGTCGTTCGAAGCCGCAAGTACCGACTCAGCAGGCAGCAGCCAGGAAGAAGCTGTGGCCAAGCCGGAGGATACGGCAGCAGCAGCAGCAGCAGCAGCACCACCACCACCACCAGAAGAGAAACGGTCTAGCACCTTTCCGAACTAGCAAGACCGACAGGAGGCGCCGATAAGTCACGCGGAAGAGTCACCGTTACTGATGCTCGCCGGAAGAGTATTAGGACCGCCTCATCTCGTCCTCGCCCAGCCTGCCCGCCCGCAAAGATACAGCAGAAAACTACTTGTGCAGCTAAGGCGGCAGGCATATGATTGAATTATGCCGCAGCATTGTCCTCTATGTGTGTGGAAGTGCATTTTCAATCTGGCGTCGTATAGCACTGGTATGCCGAAGCGTGTGCAGAGCGTGAGAGCAGTGATGAGCACATTAGCTCACTGTGTCTTAGCCTAGTACATTAGGAGGTACGTGCACTTCGCCGCCATGTTCTTAGGGGTGAGTCCTGCAGTGGATAATTCTTTATTACCCACTGCAAGCGGGTTAAATACGCTAAGGCTTTTCTGCCGCTAAATAAATGAGGCTGTTTGATCAGCTAACCTTTACTTTTTACTCTCTTTAACAAATAATATTGCTTAGCTGAGGTTGAAGTTGCGACTGCGTAAACTCTCGCCTAGAGGGATTTGTAAGAAGCACTGGCCTCGCTCTCTCGACAACCTTTCTTGGTCACTGGTCTGGTCACCTAGAGCAACGTCACTGGCCATGCGCACAGAATCAACTCTATTCACCATCATTCACACTATAGATCTCCACTATAGACTAGCGCGGGCATTTCGTTGGGAGCCGCGGGCAACAAACTTTGCGGAGGTGTGCGTTAAGAAATAAGAGCTATTATGAGCTATAAGTTATTCAGCTAACTAATGAAGCCATGCGATCCACACTTGCTGCTTAGGGCATCGCATCGAATCTACTCAAATCCTACTCACAGCTTCTCAGGCTCTACTTCAAGCCAAGTTTTTGAAATTTTACTGCAGCAATAGCATTACGTTTGTGATTTGGCTCAGTATCAATAGCTTTCTGGCTCCAGCCACTCTCCTTAATTGTCTGCGCCTGGGACTATCACGAAGCAAAGATATCCCTCGATACTCTCAAGGCTTAGCATGCAACTGCATCCAAGGCGCTGCCAAGTAAGCAGGTCGTCTCCAGCTGTTGGCTAATGACCTTTATTATATGCAATACATTCAGGTTATGGTCAAGATCCTGTGATTTAACGCGGCTGTATCGAGACAAGTGGCATTCAGATCAGGAGACCAGCTTGTCGCCATAAAATAGAGAAGTAGCATTCGAAACCTCAGCTCCGGCTATAGTGAGCGAACATATTATACACCACCGTCTATAAAGCGATGTTAAATTACGGAGTAAATTGAGTGCTTCCGACAATCTTGTGTGCACTTCGCAGGGAAATTCCAATTCTGTGAGAGCTCCTCTTAAACTAGTATTTAAGTACTGTCGTTTTCTTATAAACCACCTCGCTGTCTTTAAGCCTCAACGAGAGATTTTTACAATAACAATAATACTAATACATTTTTATAGTGTCCTTCATGAACCAAAAGTCTTTCTATGCAATTTAAAAATGCTGTAAAGGAAGCATGCCAATATAGTAAGTGGTACAATGCACAGTGTCAGCACGCATGAGCAGATACATTACAATTCATATAGAACCAGCGAATGCTGTGAGGAACAGACATGTTTATAGCTTCTTTTTAAATTTCGTCAAGGTAGGGGATGTTGTGACTCCAGTCGGGAGTGAGTTCCAGTCATAGCGTAGGTAAATTCCAAATAGTGGTCAGGCTGCTTAAATATTATCAGTGTGACTGCATACAGGCTGAGGTCATACATAAGAGAAACATGCACGAGTAAGTTCACCTACAGTAGCATCAGAAACAATTTTACAATGCAGGTTTAAGAAACGGATTTTTTTGAGATATGCCGTCATCTTACCACTGCAATTTTTACCGTTCGCCAGCAGCTCGTAGCCACTGAAGCAGTAGCAACTTGTCTCGTTGAAGCATCCATGTTCGCAGTTGAGCGAGGAGCATCGTTCGCGCAAGGTGCTGTCATCTAATTCAAAATAAGAATGCTTCGTATGCTTTTAAAAGGCCACCGTATCGCTTATCTGTCAGAAAGTACGCTAATATCCTAGCCAACGAAAGCATAAAATGCAAGAATAATTTTCCCAGAGTGACTTGTTCTAATAGATCACCAGGTTGAACGTGCCGAAAGATTTAAAGAAATAGACACAATGGAATAAAATGCGCTATGATGGACAGCGATGCTTCTCCCGGGCGACATGGCTGCATGACGCACGGTGGCGTGAGAAGCTACCGGCATTCTAAAATGTAGCCAGGGGTACAGAAGCGCCCCCTGTCGCCGCCCAGCAGCGCTCAGCATGACCGTACTCGAAGCGCAGGAGTCATTCAGCCACACGAAGCCAGGAAAGCAACACTCGTCACCAATCTGGTTGCTGCACGCTTGCTGGCATTTGTCACTCCATGCTTGGCATTTGGAAAAATCTATAAGAAATGTACGGTACTTCAAGCGCTACGGCTGCTTCACTGCCGCGGACCGAGGTCCGAGGCATGACGCCGCATGACGACGACCCGGCACAGTAGCGGTCAATGGACGCGGTTCGCGGAACAAGCAAACGAACGGTGCGAGACACGGCCGGCCGCTTGCTCGAGGGCGAACCGAACAAGGACGCAAAGCGCGGCAGAGGATTGCTCTCGCTCTCTCACCGACACAGGCGCTCTGGGTTTCCGAGTAGACGAACCCGGACTTGCAAACGCAGCTATAGGAGCCGTACGTGTTGAGGCACGTGCCGAGAGTAAAGTCGCAGCCACTGTACAGGCTGCACTCGTCCACGTCCGAGCAGACGCTGCCGTTTCCCTCGAAGCCGGCCTTGCATACGCACTGGTAGCTGCCAATAGTGTTGACGCAGGCGGCGTTGTAGTCGCACAGGCTCGCGAGAAGCGAGCTCGACAGGAGCGAGCACTCGTCGACGTCCTGGCACGACTGCGAGGAGGCGTTCCAGCGGTAGCCGATCGCGCAGGCGCAGTAGTAGGAGCCGATCGTGTTGACGCATATGGACTCGCCGCCGCCGCAGATGCTGACCGATGCAGTGAGCAGGCACTCGTTGATGTCTGCGAGAGAACGCGTGCGTGCGGCGAGCGATGAGAAAGACTGGCACGTGCGTGCGCACGTCCAACTGAGGTAAAAAGGAAGAAACCGATTAAAATAGAACTTCTTGCAGCCTGACCCTGACTAAACCTAAGAACTAGTCTACACTGGAGTAGTGTCAAGCAGCAGTTAGTTGGCTGGTTGGCCCGAACGTTCGGCGGTAAAATCTGCACGAGCGGTTACGATGAACTCGAGCAAAAACTCTTGGAAATGAATGACGAGCCAGGTAGGCGGACAGGAAAACTGGCTGGTGAGTCTGTAACCGTCGAAAGCGAGGTGAAAGCCACTCTCTGAAGCGAGCTATACGGTCGCAGTTCTTCAAATTTCTGCATTTGCTTTTTAGACCCATAAATGCGCATCTATTTCTAGATCCCGAAGTGCCGCGCCGTTCATGGCTCGTCTCTCTATTGACGCAAGCTTAGGAACAACGTGCCAATCTGGACATGCAAGGAAGTTTCCGGGTTGCTGCAGGTTTCCGGCAGAAGCCAGAGTCAGTCATGTTTCTGTGTACTGGCAGAAGTACCAGATCGTCTTCAACAACCGACTCAGGCAACGTAATCGCTTTTGATTACTGATCGGCGAAACGTGCAAATAGGCGTAGTAGACTCGTGAGGGGAAACACACGTGTGAAACTCACATTGTGATGTGTGGATTCGGATTAACAGTAAGCACGCCCATGCATCTTTTAAAAACCGAGATTTTCGCGTGTCGTCAAGTCAGAAGCGGAAGCAATGTGAGTCAAGAGCGAGTTCAAGATCCTAAAGCGGGAGAATGGAATAGCTAGTTTATTGTCCACACAATACCTGAGGGCGTGAAGAGCCTGAAACTGGTGCAGCAGTTCAGCTAGGTACGAAGAAGCCAAGCCGTCGCGGGCCTTGCGGGTCAGCGTAAGAACTTAAATGAGGGCTGCTCGGATAAACGATTTAGAAGGGTTTTATGAACAACATCTATGTCAAAGATCTTACATTTTCTCGATTTAAAGATGATTTCTTATGTCGAAGGAACACTTATTGTTGGGTGGAAGAGGAAAAACGCTGTTAAACGTGCATAATTTGGAAATAGTAGGACTTGACAGCATTCGATCGCGGGAGAATATTCTATAGTGAGTTTGGCCTCTGTTGCGAGAGTGGGTATTCACATGAACGACAAGAGAAAATGAATCTACTAGTATAATAATACTAAATTTGTATAGCACCCTCAATTAAATTAATCTCTTTCTAGGCACTTTACATATGCTGTCAAGGAAGCATGACCATATTGTTACAAATAGCATGCATGAGGTCAGCAATTATTGCATGGTTAGAGATGACGTTCACAGGGTCAGCATGGAAAGATGGTGCACAGTGTCAGCACACGTAGACACAGGGCAAATCAGAAGGAATCACTAAAAGGGAGTGACAGACCCTTGAAGTTGATACACCGCTTGATTGGGAGCCGGTGCAGGTCGGCAATAAGTGGTACGATGTGGCAACTGCGACGCTCGAGACAGACCAGCCTGGCTGCAGAGTTTTGCACCAATTGTAAGGGCCTGGTTGCATACACCGGTATTACAGTCGGCATGGTAATAATAATAATAATTATAATGCACTTGATAAAGCGCCCTCAGAGAACTCAATCTCTTTCTAGGCGCTTCACATTTGCTGCAAAGGGAAATGTATATGAATGATGAGTAATATCATGCTTGATAAACAAACAAAATGAATAACATGGTTAGGGGTGACAAGCATAGGGTCAGCATGCAAATGTGGTTAGTGGCAGCATGCACAGTGTCAGAAAGCATAAGCACATGAAAGACGAATCACAGGGGCCCACTAACTACTGTCCTAAATAGGTGTGTTTTTAAGTTCTTTTTAAGTGTGATCAAGTCAGGGGATGTTCTGACGCAAGTCGGCAGTGAGTTCCAGGCTTTGGGAGCATACGAACTAAATGCACGGTCTCCAAATGATTTGAGGTTTGCACGAGGTATTTGCAGGCTGTTGCATTCCGAAAAGTGGGTAGTACGATGCTTGACCTGGTTGGGGGATGGTGTGGGTAAGGTGGGTTATCTAAAGGCATATTAAATTCACCATGTTCCAAACTAGGACGATTTCACAAATGTAAAATTGAAACGAGGTCGGGAAAAAGTCTCAAATAAAGGAAGATTTGGCGCCGGGGGCCGACTGAATACGGCTAACAGTGGCTGCTTGCTGTTACAGGGAATCAAGACAAGAGAGCTGAAAGGCTGCTGTGAAGGTACACCAAGCGCGTTAAAACAGATGTAGGAGCGAGAGACAGTAGCTGTTAGAACATACCATTGACCTCAGGGTATAGAAAGTCTGCCAAGGTGGCCACAATTTAAAGTCGGGCGTTTAGTCAATTCAAACCATATCTAGGTCGAAGAAAACGGTTCAATGAAGTTACCTCTTTGCAAAGCTACAGAACCCTATTGACATTTCTAGAGCCTCGAAGAGATTTCTGAAGTCCAATCCGCTGCTGCTACTCTAACTAAAAGAGAACCCACCAGCGGCTCCACCGTGCCTCCAGCCCGATCTAATAAGCTCCTGTAAGCTTGAGATCAATCTCCAATAAAACCTTGACCCTATTCCGGGTATGGGTTGAACATGAACAACACTGTTTTAACTTGAAGTCCTTAAAAAACTTGAAGAATTTGAAGTTATTGTGTAATTGGAGAACCTGTTTGCTCCGGATATACAGATGCCTCAGCTATGCTATGTGGTTCGATGCAGGCATATGTAGGCATATTTAGTCAGAGCAATAGCAACTAAAATAATGATCATGGTATTTTCTGATTTTCTAAAGCATCTGAAATATTTTTTAAAGGAAGCTCGTCCTTCGATTAGCGTGCACACTTTCAGCTCAGCGAAGTATTAATAATAAGAATAATAATAACGCATTTGATATAGCGCCCTCAGAGAACCCAACCTCTTTCTAGGCACCTTAAATCTGCTGCAAAGGAAGAAAGATCAAATGGTTAGTGTGAGAAAGCCGAGCGGTCGGTCGCACGAGCGGTCAGGGACGAGCCCTCCATGATGAGTTCGAGGTCCACCCTTTCGCGAGCTGCCACTACTGATCGGGTCTACGGAGCTCGAGAGCTCCGGGATCGGCGCGCGTGCTCGCACCTAGGCAGACTCCTCCCACGAGCTGGTAGCCACTCGAGCACTGGCAGTAGTAAGATCCGTAGGTGTTGATGCAAGTGCCACCCGTTCCGCACGAGTTCGGCGCCAGCTGGCACTCGTTGACGTCGTCGGCACACTGGTCTCCAGTGAAGCCGGCGACGCAAGGATAACAGCCGAGCACCGGGTCGCACGAAGACGCTCGCAAGCCGCAGTCGCACGTTCCTCTGCAGTTCGTCCCGTAGGCGGGTGCTTGGCATGCTGGCAACAAGCAAAGTGAGGCGATAAATCTAGCGAATAGCTGGCGCACTCTGCGTAGCGGACTTTGTGCGAACTGCGCAGAGGCGTACCTATGCATGACTGAGGATCGGCGATCGAAGGGGCGTATCCGCTCAGACACCGGCACTCGTACGACCCGTTGGTGTTGTAACAGGTGCTGGATGTGAGGTCACATGGGCCGTTCGCAGCTTGGCACTCATTGATGTCTAAATAAAATGCAATTGCCACGTATTTGCCAACTTGGCGCCGACTAACGTTCCGGCGACAGCATTGTTGGTGGCATCTAGGGTCACTTGGTCGGGATATGGCGTGAAGCGACTGATGCAAAGCAATCTAAAGCCGAAACCAGCAGTGATAATCCACCGTTCTAATTGCTGGCCGAAAGGTGTGGCTTAATGATATCAAATTACTGACGAACGATGCAAGTAATTATGGAAGTCGCCAATAATGAAGCCATGCAATATGCAACGAAAACTTCAATTAAAGAGGCAGCCCAATAAGACTGAAACGCATGGGCTTCGATTTGATGGTGCATGCTGGCTCCTATAACTCCACAAGGCACAAAGTATTGCCAGAAGATTTCACGCTGTCAAAGAGGCATAGCAGTTCCAAGTAGCTCGGCATGCATAGAAGCAGCTGAGCGCAAGCTCTTATCACAAGATCCCCAGTAGAATTTCGCAAATATTTGTTTGCACATTTCTTTGAAAATTTTTGCAGAGTAAGCAGACGATCAGCATATGCTGCAAAATTCACGAAACTAGGTGAATTATTTTCTGGCGAGTCTCGAGAGCTTTACGCAAACTAAGAACAGATACTCAGCCTCGCAGTGACTCAGCACCCGCGAGAGCTTTCACGGATCCGCCGCCGCCGAACTGTTTTTGTAATAGCTTCTACTCCAGGCTACTTTGAGCTATTTGTCTCACCTTAAGTGCAGTTTACGCATCGCGAATTGTATGGTTACAGTAAGCTTCAAGCGGTAAAATATCCTGCATCTGGAAGACTTAAAATCCGGTAAATCCGGTTTCATCTTCACATGCTCCAGAAACGAGGCCAATGACAGAAGGCTATTTCCGATGTCTGCTGACCTGGAACCTGGTAAATTGCATTATGAGCTAGAGCTTAGTGACTTTAAAAGACTTTAAAAATTGAAAAAGATACCCCTAAAGAGATTTTACGTTCGCCAGGTAGTAGGGGAAGACTGCCTAAATTTCAATTGTACTCACTTTTTTCCGCCCCAGCCGTTAGAGAGAGCGTGAGAGAGAGACAGAGAGAGAGAGTGAGAGAGAGAGAGAGAGAGAGAGAGAGAGAGAGAGAGAGAGAGAGAGAGAGAGAGAGAGAGAGAGAGAGAGAGAGAGAGAGAGAGAGAGAGAGAGAGAGAGAGAGAGAGAGAGAGAGAGAGAGAGAGAGAGAGAGACAGAGAGAGAGCACTTGGCAGGGACACGCAGACGACGTAGGGAACTCGTGTTCGATTCGCCGATAAACCCAGCGTACTGCATCGTCTGTTTCCATCGGACCCTGCACCTGCCAAAAAAATTCTCTTTCCACACATCTAGCATGCAGTCTTTGCGGCTTCCACACCGAAAGCGATACTAGCGGTGCAGTTGGCACAGCGAGGGCACATCCGAGCAGAGTTCTCCGAGAGTTCTCCCGATTTCTACACACGGAGGCACACGCTCCGGGCACCTCGCGTTCTGCTCTACCACTAAATGCCAGCTGGCAGGCGCCGGGCGCTCGGGCGGTAGAGAGCCGGCGAGCCAAGGACGCGCCCAGTACCGCCGCCGACGCGCCACAGCTCCGGCGTCGGCAGCGGCCGCAGCGTACCGACGCAAGTTCGCCCGTCCGTGTCGAGTTGGAAGCCGCGCGGGCAGTAGCAAGCCGCAGTAGTGCCGTCGACGGCGTAGCACGCGTAGGCGCACTGGGCACTGGTGCATAGAGTTGCGTCTGCAACGAAATGCGCCGCTGCCTTTGAACGAAGAAAGAGGCCGAGCCGTCGACTCAAAGCTGCCATGCCACGACAGCGAGTCTACCGAGTCCGCCGGTAGGGGCGGACGCTCGGCGGCGGCTCGCCGGCGGCAGAACTAGGTCGCGCTGAGCAGCTTCGCACGGCGATTTGCGGGCGCGCTAGAGAGGAGCAGCTACTCACGCGGCGGGCGCGCCGCCTGAGCGACTCGGCATCGCTCCGCACCAGGCGGGCTGCTCGTCGAGGCGCCGCGCGGCGCGACAACGAACGGAGAGCGGGCGCGACGCGATCGCGGACGGTGACGGTGTGAGCTGGTTCGCGACCGAACAGTATGGCGCAACACCATGCGAGCCAGCGAAATGCCTCGCAAGAATATGGCGAACAAAAGTGTGCGCGCCCTTGGCGTACTCGAGAGAACGCAGGACGAGCCGTTGACAAGGACGTAGCCGCTGAAGCACTCGCACGAAAGGGAGCCGTTGCCGTTGCTGATGCACTTCTGTTGGCACGTGTTGGCCGACGTTTTGCACGCGTCAATACCTAGATGCAAACAAATCGAAAAACTGCGTCAGCGGGGCGGTCGAATTATGGCCGCCAGCAGCGTCGCTCGGGCGAGGATGCCAAGAGGAAACGAAATGGCTCGCGGAAAGCCCGCCGCCGTCGACAGCTGATAGCTATCAAAGCCCCGCGGCAGCTCACTTCGGCCGAATCCCCCCCCCCGCTTTCACGTTTCACGCCGCCCGCGCTATGAGAGACAGTTGAGTACGCCGAGTCCCCGAATGCTTCTGGCGAGAAGTTACCACCCCTTTAGAGGGAGCGCAGGAAGTAGATAAAGGAAGGACAAGATGGCGTTCGGTAAGAGAGAGAGCTGACCAGCGAAATTGTCGTGGCGATGTGCCGAGGTAACGATCAAGCGAATTACCTAAAAGCAATGGAAGCAAAGTTTTCTAGCTCACGACCGTAGTAGCGAAACATTTTGGAGTCGCAGCTGTCACAGATATTTCTTTATTCTGAGAGTTTCAGTATTAAGTGAACTCAGCTGGAAACGATTGAATACCGCCACGAGCAAAGCGTACTGGCAGGATAGCTGATGGCATGCAAAACATAGGCCACTACAGCTTATCATAAATATGGCTGAAAGGCTAGTTAAAATGTCACACAAGTTTGATTATGTGGCTCCTTTGCTGAAGAAGCTTTGATGGCTTTCGGTTGATCAACGGATACAAAGTGAAACTCTTACACTGACCGACGAAGCCGGCCAAAGCTGGAATCCTTCATAGCTAGCTGAACTGCTGCACCAGTATTAGCTTCCTAGTGCCCCAAGGCAATCTACGGACAACAGATCAGCTGTTGCATTAGTATACTTAAAAGATCCTTGGCGGTAGAAACTTTTTTCTCTGCAGGGTCTAGACTGGAACTGACTTCCACAAGTATCACGCAACGACATATACTCTCCTGTTGCTAACTGCGGCACATCCTTTCCAGCCGTCCTGAGCTGTTCTACTTCCGTGCTACTAATTACCTCAACAGCCCTCCTGACACACATGTGCTTCTAACTTTCCCTTTGTTGCTTGAGATGACGTCTGCTGGCTATCGAATGCGCACCGAAGGCCGGTTAGGCTTTGCGTGCGCTATAGATAACACTTCTGCATATTACTCACTCAGTCTTTGTGGCTTTTTGGAGTCACAGATGAAGATACACCACATCGCCTGTGTCGCTGCGCATGGGCCACTCACCGACACAGCTGTTGCTGATCTTGCGGAAGCCCGGCAAGCACACGCAATCGTAGCTACTGACGGTGTTGACGCAAGTCGAGTTGCTGGGGCACGGCGATACGCTTCCGTTGTTCGATGAGCCTTTGCATTTGTCGGTTTCTTTGAAGTGTGAAAAAAATCAGAGCGACATTTAATTAGAACCTCAGCTTTCAGGTAGCTCGTAGATAAAAAGACGCTAAGAGGCCGGCGCAACAGGCCGGAGCAGCGCCAGTGCCCTAGCTCCGGAAGGCCGGCGTCACTGAGCTCGAAGCTGCGGCGGCGGCGGCGGCGGCGGCGGCGGCGGCGGCGGCGGCGGCGGCGGCGGCGGCGGCGGCGGCGGCGGCGGCGGCGGCGGCGTCGCGGTGCAGCTTTATCGCCAGCACACCGCACCCAGACAGAAGCCGCCCACTAGCTCGTAGCCGACTCCGCAGGTGCTGCAGCTGTACGCGGCGTTGTCCAGTGTTGAGTTGCCAGCGGCGACGAGCGCGCCGGAGGTCTCGCAGACTCCGCCGAAGCAGGGGTTGAACGGGCCGCTGCAGCCATCGGTCGCTTGCTCGCAGTCGATGCCTGGAATTTTTCGCAGCGGCAGTATTCCCAGTGTCCAGACCGCTGCGACCGCGCGCAATGGCGCCCCGGCAATGGCGCCGCCTGCCGACGCAGTGCTGTCGACGCTGCTCGCTCGACCGGCGTCTGCTGGTGCGCGGGAGCGTTTCCGCGGTGGCGACGTCGCTCGCGGACTTTCGACGGCTACGCTGGCTGCTGCACGTAATAGCGACGCGCAGCACAGCACCGAGCGAGCTAGGATGCCTGCTGAGCGAGTCGTTACTTTCGCACTTTTCGCACATCCCGCTCCCGCACCGCCGGACCGAAGCGCAGCCCGCGTGCTCGAGGGCGGCGAGCGGCGAGCGATAGAAAGGGCGACCGGGCCAGCGACGATTCCGTGCTTGTGCTTGTGCACCCCCTCCTTCTCCGTCGCCCACTCCTGTCGCTCAGTGCACCCCATGCGAGGCGTAGGCTTGGGCCAGTACCTTTACGGCCCTGCTGGCAGCTGCAGAGCACGAGGCGGTACGGGTCCGTCACACTGTAGCCGCCGTCCGGATAGAGCAGCTCCGAGCATGCACCGCCATTGGGCGTCGAGCAGCCGCTGCAGACGTGCACGGCCACCACGTGTGCAGCAGACACGACCGCTGCCGTGCCGTTAAGGTCGACGTTAAGGTCGACGGCGAAGAACGACAGCTTGTAGGTGGCGTTCGGCCAGGCGTCGGCCGCAGCCGGCGTCCATACGTAGGTGACGCTGAGCGTGCCGTAGTCGCGCGTCTCGTTGATGCGCCGAAGCCCGGGAGGCAGGAGCGCGTCGGAGGCGTTCCGGATGGCCAGCGACGACGACGGCGTCGAGTTGGCTTGTAGGACGAAGCTGACCGCTTGACCGACGGTCGCATTGATGAGCAGAGGTCCGACCAGAAGCGGCGCACTTATATCTGCAGAGAGGTGGTGCTCTGGTGAGACGCGCGCGAACAGCCTTGCGGGCGGTTTGCTTCCAGTGCTACGCTCGCCGACTAGCGATCGCGCGAGCGTGGCTACGGCGAAATTTGACACGGCGATATTACAGTTGAAGGTTGCGCAAAGTGGTCTCATTATTAAAAGAGTCAAAGTCATGCTGCATCCCGTTGTCTTTATTTTCGTGCTAAGTTGGAAGTAGTAGTGGCAGCAACATCACCGGTAAGGCAACCGGCGATTTGCTAATAGAGCTAACTTTCAGCGAAATAAATCAGCTGACATTTCTCGCTGTATACCTGCTCGTCATTTACAGGCCAATCCTCGATCGCTAAACGACGAGACGAGACGCGAGAACAGTCTGCCCTCGAACAAGCCACGGTTTGGGCACATTCGACGGCCATCCAGGGCAGCAATGACTGTCACTACTTCCACGACCGCAGTATTTAGGGATTCGCCAGAGTCTAGACATCTGTGAGAGTCTAGGGAGTCGTCGGAGTCGTGCAGGGAGTCGTGAGAGTGTAGAGAGTCGGCCGCGATCAAGCGAGCGAGACGGAAAGCCCGAGTCCTACGGCCACGATCGGCCTATCGTGATGAAACTGACGCTCTGCACGCACCCTCACGCCAGCTACTTCGCGGTGAACAAATGTCATTACGGTTCGCTCATACTATTCTAGGTCGGCCGTCGCGGCTGCTACGTGACCTCCTTGGCAGCGATCCCATAGCAAGGCGGCTGGTGGGCCGCACCGATTGGGCAGAGCGAGGGGGCTCCCTGGCTCTGCCGTAGCGACACCGCTCGGCGGCTTACCGAGAGCCTTGGATGCCGTAGCGAATGATGAGGCCGCCGATAGGGTCTTGCTGCCGAAGCTGTCGTCACCGCTGACCGTAGCGTCGTAGCGACACTGCACATTGTCACCGCACAGCGCCGCTGTCTCGTTCGAAACACTGACCTCGTCCGAGAAAACTGGCAGGAACTGGTCGTCGGTGAAGTTAGCCGGTCCGGCGCCCGCCGGATAGCGCAGTATCGACTCGGACGCATTCTTGATCGACCCTGCGCGGCGGTAATGCCTCGCGATCGAGAGTGATCGGGCGAGCTGACAGCGCGTGCGCCACCCAGCACGTAGCGCTCCGCTCTGGCGCTCCTAGCGCACGAGAACTGCCGAAGACGGCGGCAGCCGAGAGCCGAACCGCTATGTGCTGCGGCAGCGGGGCGGAGAGCTGTGGAGGGAGCGACCGAGCGCGAGACGCGTCGCCTCGCTCTCGACGCGGCTTTTAAAGGCAGCAAGCGAGAGAAGGCACCGAGACGTTCGCGCTGCCAAGAGAGCATTTTAAAGCTGACGCGACTCGGTTTTTTTAAAGTTTCCGCCGCTAAATCTCTACGAGAGCACGACGGACCAGAGACGAGAAGACGAGCCCAGCGAACGGATCTCAGGAGCTGCGAAGCAGGAGAGGAGAGGAGGAGCGTTCGCAAGGCCGAGCATCTCGCTCGTCAGCTCAGCTCAGTCAGGCTCGTCGAGCATGTTCCGGATGCCAAACGGCCCTTTGGTTCGGCATCGGCGGTCTTCACGCCGGTTTTCGATGTAAGGGTGGATTTGTCTTCGAGCTGACGGCAGTGAGGGAGGCCCGAGCCGGATGCTATCGGCGAGGTCTCGCCTTGAAGGAGGCCCAACAGCGCAGGAATGGTCGCTGGCTCGGCCCTGGCGTTTCCCTCATGCTGGCGCGGTGCACACGTAGTCGGCCGGTAGACGGAAGCGGTGTTCGGGCGTGCCTCATCAGAGTGGCTGTCAATTACCCTTGATTTCTGCGATAACTGTCTGCTCGATGCCCATGCTCTATTTGACCCATGACTTTTCCACTCTGGCTGCACCTTAAGGTGGCGGGAATGTGGCGGGGTGTTTCGGCGTTTAGGCGGCGGGAATGTTGCAGCGTTAAGGTGGCGGGAATGTTGCCACTCTGAAGCGCCTAGAGAGAGATTAAGTTCTCTGAGGGCACTTTATCAAGTGAATTATTATTATTATTATTATTATGGTGGCTATAGGCCCTTAGATGTGGCATTATGGCCGGACCAGTGAGCGCAGCTTTTAAGGTTTTGAATAAGGACTTAAAGCGACGCGTGGGTCCACGTCGATTAGCTGAAGCCGATGGTCGAGACACCTGGCGGACGCGATCGGTAACGAGCCGTCGACCGGATCTGGTCAGGGAGATCGAGTGGTACGCTCGATCGCCGACGTCGCGGTCCGTTTGGACAACGCCGTCAACGTCCTAAAAATGGCGGGCCGCCAGGAAGATTGAAGAAGACCAGGAGGTTGCGGACGACATTCGAAGGCAGGATGGTGCGAAGCTGTGCAATTCACTCTTGTTGTCGGCTCCGTTGGTATCTGGACCCGTGCCAACGAGATCGCTCCACGTTGGCGTGGCTAGTCTCGGCTACCGGCGTCAAAAACTAGCTGCGGCGACGGCACTCGAGCACTCGTCGGCGGCACGCGATCTAGCGGCCGGTCATAAGGCGGGCAGAGGACGGGCCGCAGCGGCGTCGGCGGCCGCCTAACCGTTTCCTGAGACGCCGGCGTCCGGCGACTGCTCGTACAGTCGCCGCTGTTAGAACCCGTCACGAGCGCCACCGGTCTCGGCGTCGAGGAGTTCCGCCTCGCCAGGCGAGCCGTGCTAGAGGCGCAGGTCATGATTGGTGCTCATTCGGGCGGACCGGTGTATCGAGCTGGCTGCATATGCGGTCGAAATTCAATTAATTCTAGTGTGCGCTCAGGAAGAATGCTACCGAAGGGCGTTCTCTCTGACCTTTTGTCGCAAGCTTTCGGAGCCCAGCCACTGGGGACAGGGCGAGCGGCTGCTGCTATTCGCATCGCCGTGGACGTCGCTTGCTTACGCTGACATAGCTAGCCAATACGGACGCCGCTAGCTGACCGCCGACGTCGCCAACTTAGAGCGCTGCGGTCACGGAAGCAGAGGTGCCCAGGCAGAGGCAGTGCCGGACTCGTAGAAAATGGCTCACATGGCTGGCCGAACTCGTAGAAAATGGTCCGCTCGGTAGCGTTCGCATCCAGCTGCGTGCCATTAGGCGTAACCAGATCGTTTCTGGTGTCGCCGTCGAAATTACCCAGCAGACCCTGCAGCAGGCTTCGGAAATTTTGTCCTAACGTCATCGAAAACGACAGCACCCCAACGTCGACCGTGAACTCGATGCTGGTACCTGCAAATGATGCCACGACGTGTGCAGGGTGCGTCCAAAAACAGACATTTAGAACGGCTGCGAGCGCTCTGGGAATGAAAAAATGGCTCGATAGGCGAACAGGTGACACGAGAGAGAGAGAGAGAGAGAGAGAGAGAGAGAGAGAGAGAGAGAGAGAGAGAGAGAGAGAGAGAGAGAGAGGAGACAGAGAGTCAAAGAGGGAGGCAGAGAGAGAGAGAGAGAGAGAGAGAGAGAGAGAGAGAGAGAGAGAGAGAGGAGAGGAGAGAGAGAGAGAGAGAGAGAGAGAGAGAGAGAGAGAGAGAGAGAGAGAGAGAGAGAGAGAGGGAGGGAGGAAAGAAAGGACTGCTGGCAGAGCGGATGCGGACGCAGCCACACTTGAAAGCGGAAGCCCTCAGGGCCGGCTAATCAAGCAGGAGGGCGTCGTAGAGGAGGTCGAGAGGCAGACAAGCGGCAGCTCGGGCGCGTGCCAGAACGCTAATAAGAGGATGCCGCCGCAAAAGGAATTGCTCTTGTGATATCTCAGCCGCAGAGAATCATGAAGCAATCGCGTGGACATTTCGAGTTCGTTGCTATTTGCCTAGCTCAAATAGAACTCCTTAGAAGGTTGGTGAGGGAAGTAGGATTTGAACCCAGACCTCGGGCCCGAGGTGAGCGATTCTTTATCGCCGCTGCAAGCGGCGGTGATAGCCGTAATTTTTCTTCTGTCGCTGCAAAAAGGAGGCAGCTTAATAGGTTGGTATGAGGGGCTCGTCACAGCCTGGGGGAGGCGTGAAGGCAGTTTCGACGTTGCAGTTTCCGGGCAGAACGGTCATGTGGCAGCCCGCTGCGAGCGTCCGTGCAAAAATATACATTTTGTTGAAGCCTGCGGCGATATTCGCTTGCCGTCACCTGCGTGCTGTCGCACTCAACTTTAAAAAGGAGAAGGTAAATTCGAGCTGCATGCGTTCAGGCTGACACTGGGACTGACCGGAGTTTAAAATGGCTGTCAGCACACCGGATGAGTAGATCAACTGCATTCCCGGATAGGTGCCAGACTTAGCGGTGACGACGGCCTGCGTGACGTCCACGTTGTCGACGTAGATGTTGAATCCTGAGAAGAAGATCGGACTCGCCCCTTAGCTGAGCGGCGAATGCAGGACGCGGCGCTATCGACGCTGCTACTGCGGCGACGGCGGCCTCACCGAAGCGAATGGCGTCGAGCTCCACCTGGAGGACCGACGTGTTGTTGCCTTTAACGGCGAAGGCGCCCCACTGCGTCGCGTTCGAAAATCCGAGCACTCCAGAGGCGTTTCCGTACGTGGTCCGAATCGTCCTCGCCTGGAAGCTCAGCGCTCCCTTGACGAGCCAGTATTCGCCGAGGCCGTTGAAAGAGTAATTCAGTCCGTCGAAAGTGGTTATGTGCGGATCGCCAAAGCCGAACCCTGAGGTCGCACCGAGGCGATGAGCGGATGCTGGCACGACGCTCGCTCCGATGAGGAGCGCAGCAGCCGCCGCAGCAGCAGCAGCCGCCGCAGCAGCAGCAGCAGCCGCAGCCGCCGCAGCAGCAGCAGCGGCGCTTCGCTCGCGTGCCCAGCGTGTTTCGGCCGCTGCCTCGTCGCGACGTTGCGGGCGGCCGTTTCCGGCTCCCGTGGGCGGCCGTTTCCGGCGTTTCCGGCGTTCGCGCCGAGCTAGGTGCGGTGGCAGCGGGGCGGAGGCACTCTCATTTACCGGGCGAGTTTGCTCGAGTGCCCGCCTCGAGTTCCCGCCGAGCCGCGGCAGCTCTCAGCCGTCGTGCACGCTCGCGCCAGCTTGGGTCTCGTCTAGCGAGGGCGCTCGCTGAGTGCCAGCGCCCGGCGTTGGCGCGCTCGCGAATGCCCGCGCGAGCGACAGCCGAAGGGCAAAGGAGCGGTTTCAAAAGGG
Source organism: Cristatella mucedo (assembly GCA_009760855.2). Taxonomy (NCBI): domain Eukaryota; kingdom Metazoa; phylum Bryozoa; class Phylactolaemata; family Cristatellidae; genus Cristatella; species Cristatella mucedo. The sequence goes on along the minus strand of WPIO01000048.1, from coordinate 1,856,152 downwards.
CAGGGCGTACCGACACGAGGCGGAGCATAGCGCGAGCAGTCGTCGGTGGGGCGGCGCTGTCGGTAGAGGTCGCAGTAAGTTGCCGGCGCTTTCTCGCTGCAGCAGTACGAGCGCGGCAGCCAGTCGTATGCGTAGCTGTCTTTTGTGTAGAAAAGTAGGTTGTTGGAAAGGAACTGGCCCGCGCTCGGGTAGCTGACGATGAGCGAGCTCGTCTGCTTACTGTAGCAGCAGTACTGAAATTGAAAAGCGCCGCCAGCTACAGCCGCCGCCGTCGTAGCAGCTGCCCATCGGACGCATCTAGCTGCAGCCGCAGGTCGCAGCGAGTCTCGGCGATCGCCGACAGCTCTGAGCGGGCGAAAAAAGCTGCTAGCGAGCGATCGAGAGCGCTGCGCGCTGCTGCTGCGAGCGCGGCGAGAGCCGCAACGCTCGGGGCATGGCGCACTCGCAGCTTTCGAAGTTCGAGGCTTCGCCGCGCCCTCTGTCGACTTCGAGAGACTTCCGGTTGCAGATCGGCTGGGTGCTGAGAGACCTGATCGCTAGTCGATAGAACCCATAGAATCCTGCCCCGCACGCACACGCAGAGTGCCTAGAGGCAGCTTCAGTGAAACTTAGGGAGCTATACAATTTTCGCTCTATTATATCTTTTATTAACTTCTAATATTACAGCTGAAGGCACTTACGCCGACGATTTGAGGTCGGTCAGGGGCGCATGTAAGAGAACGACGGAGAAGGAAGATTGGCCGGCTCTGCGATGCGAATCCTCAGTACTGAATACTATAGCCACTGAGCACGAGCCACTACAGGTGACAGAGGGAACGTACAAGTCACTGTCAGGGTCTTCATTTCGATCCGCCACTTGACGGGACCCAGCGCAGGTCGGAGAGAAGTGGTGTAATCTGGCAGTTGCAACGTTCGCGCCAGACTAATGTAGTTGTACAGTTTTGCACCAACAGAAACCATTCGTTATATTGTGCAGGCAGAAATACCCCAGTGGGATCAATTATAGAAGTGTAAATGGTAGTGCACAGTGTAAGGATTGCTGATGCACTCTGTGAAGCGCCTAGGAAGAAATTGAGTTCTCTGAGGGCGCTTTATCAAGTGCATTATTATTGTTATTATTATCATTACAAGGAAGCCAATGCGTGGCAACCCTGCCCCGAGTCTCAGTCGCGGCCTCAGCCACGAAGGAGACCGGATGGAGACGAGAGCGAGTCAAGAGGGTCGCTAGGCGGCGGCGGCGGCGGCGGCGGCGAGTCTCTGAGCTTCTTTTGGCTGCGCCGCCTGCTTTGATTGGCTCTGGCTGGGCCCAGCGGAGGCGGTAGAAGGCCGGAAGGGACGAGGCCGGAAAGGCCGAGCAGAGGCTCGGCCTTTCCGACCCCGCCCCTTTAGGAATTCCTCTCCCGACGCCGCCGGTACGGCCGCGCTGCGGCTCCAATGGCCCCCCTCCAATCGATGCCCGCGGTAGGCACGGCTTGGCGCCAAAGACGACAGAGAATGCGGTGGCGAAGGCGCAGGCGAAAGCGCAGGCAGAATCGGCTTCGTCTTTTTCTCTTCGCCACGGTCGCCGCGGCAGCTGCAGCGCGGTAGCAATTACCTGGCCCGCTCTGGATGATGGCGGGAGGAAGCTCTGCGTGGCGCAGTACAACTGCGCGTCGAACACGAACCGGAAGTCGCGTCGCGCCTGACCGGCGTTGCACGGGCACGGTTCGACGGCGCGCCGGTCTCTGCCCGAGTTCGTGCCGCTCGCGACGTCCTGATTGAACCAGTTCATGCACCTGGCGACGTTGTCGTTCCCGGAGCCCGCAGTGAATAGCGGGAAAACCCAGACGCCTACGAACGCGACAGGCAGCTCTCGCCGCGGTCGTATGCGTGGCAGACAGCCTCGATCGCAGCGAAGTGCGACGTGCAGTCCGACTGCATAGAATTCGAGCGGAAACCCACCGGTTCCAGCGTTCGCAAACGCTGGCGCAGGCAGACACGTTCACTTTAGGCTAGCCGCTGCGCGTAGTCGACGTCGACAGTCAAGTTACTAGACAAGCGGACAACGGCATGAGTGCCAATTGCCGCCGCAGCCGTCGCAGCCTGCGATCTGGCGCGGCAGCGTCGCATGCTCCGGGAGATGCAGTAAGCACCGGGGCAGCTTCGCATTCACCCTGGCCGCGCTCAAAAGAAAGACTTCAGTACCGGTGACGACGCGAAAGATGGCGGCCGCATACGACCGGCTGAAGGACGGTGAGACAGTTCTTGATGGTTGCCCTTGTAACAACAGGTCTGGAGAAGGTACTCTGTGGGACAGATGAGAGACGAATACAAAGGATGACGGTGGCTGGGAAATGGCCTTAATTCCACAACTTTCAATTGCTCGAACTGCTTTTCTTCTTGCGCAACTAAAGGTGTAGGTGAATATGAATACGATACCGATATTCGTTCGCATGTCGCTAGTCTTATGATTGGCATGTGTTGCTCAGAAATTAGTGGCATTTGCGCATACGTTCAAGAGACAAGACTAAGCTACCTAATATATAAAAAAAAGCTAAAGCTGCGAGCTTTAGCATTTTTACCATTGATACATGTAAATTTTTAAAATGAAATTGAAAAAATGAAAATGAAAAATGAAAGGCGTTTAATTTTGCGCAGCACCAATGGCCATTTTTAAATGCGCGAGAAGAAAATAGAGGGTCTCAAAACAAAAGTAGCAACAAAAGAAACGCGAACGCTTTTAAAAGATCTTACAAAAAGCAGCTTAATGTTTCTACTGAGCGTAAAATGCTGAATGCAAGCCAAACTGTTTTAAAATCAGTATGCCCTGTCTACGACCGCGTCACAAAGCCTAAATGATAATGCTCATTCGCATATTGCCGTATCGTCATCATCCAGAGGCATAAATAATGAACCAAGACGTCTCGGGCCTCACTTTTTAGCAGAGCGATCTTTATGCGGACTTAGCGCGCTGGACTTTCGCTTGAAGGACTTTCAATCCGCACACCGATTCCGGTGCATTCAGGCACAGAGGAAAGAAGTGAGATGCTTGGAAATGCTGACCATGCGATGCGATGCCTGACTACTTAGCCGACAGCTTTCGCTTCGCCTCCCCGGAAGCCGACGCAGTAGGCAGGACGGCTAGATGCAGCGCAGCCGAAAGGTGCAGTGAAGCCGCGAGCCCGTCAGCTTATTATTAGCTGCCTTTCTATCATAACGCAGCTAAAAGAAGTAAACGTATGGAAAAGGCACTGTGGCTTAGGCACTAAGAGCTCTCGCAGCTCGAATGAGTCGCATTTGCAAAGTCGCTAAAGCTGAATCTGAATCTGCTCCGCCCGTTTACCGTTGCTGCGCGCGTTGTCCGGCTCCCCGGCCTCTGTCGCCGAGAATTGCCCAGACCGGTTAGGCGAAGCCCGTTAAAATAAATGAAGCAAAGGTGCTCTCGCTGCGTCCGTCCACCTCGCGATCGTCACCTGCTCGATGTCCTCCGTACTGGAGCCAGCGGCAGTGAGAGCGGCTCGGATAGCGGCGAAGCAGACGACGAGCGCATGGCGGCGCGGTGTAGCGACAGCGCGCTGGCGTAGCCTCTTTCGACCGGGGCCGAGAATGCGATGGTCACGTGCTTCGAGCGCCTCTTACCTAAATTTTTTCCGACGGCGTTTCCTGGCAATCTGTCTAGAGAGTACAGGCCGGAAGACGTCAGGTACGACAGGTAGTAGTCTTTGGAGTTTCCGGCTGAGTAACCCATGTAGGCGTTTCGCATTGTCGTCCAGCCCATGCTCGCGTAGAGGAAGACGGCGTACGTTTTCGAGCCGTCCGTCGCCAGCAGCACCTGATAGGTGTTGTTCTGTAAGGGAGCGACCGGAGTCAAGATGGCCGTCGCCGAGGCAGCTGAGGCCGGCCATCAACTTCGTCACGCTGAGTGCCTCGTGAGAGCAGACGATGCTTCGCTTCCCCCATCGAGAGCGCGAGCTCGGAAGCGAAGCAGCTCCAGAGCAGCGTTTCACTGATGCCGATGTCCGCCTGCGCCCGATGCGCCGTTTCAGGCCGTTCGCAGAGCAAGAGCGAAGGGTGGAGGACTGAAGGTGGTACATGAACAGATGAAATATGTGATCGTTTTGAGCTAGGAGAGACGCAGAGGGGGGCTGCGAGGGCAGAGACGCGCGAACGGATAGACGACGAAAGGTCTCAATGGCCGCTGCGTGAGTGGCCTTGACCCACCTCTTTCGAGCCTGTAGCCGACCGGGGATACGGCCTGGCGTTCCACCAGGTGGCTTTCAGGCACCATGACGCGTTGAAACTGCTATTGGTAAACTGTGTGACTTTGCTCGAGACTTCGTCGAGCACGGCATTGCTGGTGTTCACGCCGCTGGCGTCGCGGAGTCTGGGCATAGGCGGGTGGCAGGCGCCTGCGTAATCGCGTTCAAGCAAGCCGGCCACACCGCTGCTGCTGCTGCGGCCAAGAGCAGAGCTGCAAGGAAGTGGCGGCGGCTGCCTGTTGCTCCCCCAGAGAGAGAGAGAGATAGAGATAGAGAGAGAGAGAGAGAGAGAGAGAGAGAGAGAGAGAGAGAGAGAGAGAGAGAGAGAGAGAGAGAGAGAGAGAGAGAGAGAGAGAGAGAGAGAGAGAGAGAGAGAGAGAGAGAGAGAGAGAGAGAGAGAGAGAGAGAGAGAGAGAGAGAGAGAGAGAGAGAGATAGAGATAGAGAGAGAGAGAGAGAGAGAGAGAGAGAGAGAGAGAGAGAGAGAGAGAGGGGGGAGATAAAAAGGCAGTTTCAAATGTAGCAGCTGCACATAATGCCCGCCAAGCAATGCACCGGTTAAGCGTATGCAGAGCGGACTGCGGTCAGCAGACTTCGGGCCCAGCACGGCTAGCTTCGTGCTACTCGCGACAGTTGGTTGACAAGAGCTGGGCACCGGCGGCCGGCAATTCTTTGCATTCTGCAAGCTGGGTGGGTTCGGCTCAGGCTCTTCAGCCGCCACATCCCGCCCTATAATGCTGCATGGCTGCTAAATCGGCTGCTGCGTAATTTCTCAAGCCGATAGCCTGCCCAACTGCTCCAACTAATCAACTCGTCGTCTCGCAACGGCGTTCCATCGCACCTTTTCTAGAATCTGAAGTCGCCAGGTTCGACGAATAACCGAAATCGGCTCTAATTAGGCTTACATCGACCAGAAATTAGCGTTACCGAGCTCAAATTTTGAACTGATATTGTCGTAATGTTCAATTTTATCTATTCACCAAATTTCGTGTCGCTGTACGCACTCGCACTTAAGCAAATGAGCTTCAACGTGGGATGCCTGTATCGCAATCCACTGCAATAGATTTTAATTCCCTTCAAATCCACCACAAATCAGCTGCACACAGCTCCAAAAAGTTTGGATTTTCAAACTAGGCCATATGTACGACGTACCGAGAAAATTTATTTCGTGCGATTCCGCTCACGCGTCGTTTTTGCGATGTCCACTGAAATAACATAGCAGTGACCCAGGCCAATACCGCAATCCCCTGAAATTCACTGCATTCCAACGCGAAACGATTGAAATTCTGTTCGAAAGCTCCTTTTTGATTGCACATGACAGCATACTATGCGATAATTGCACTTAAAAAATTTCACTTGCGTTGGCCTTGCCGTTCTCGCGAAATTCGCTGCAATCTACTACAGTAGCCCAGGCCAAACCGCTTCAATCCACTTCAATCCACCGTAATTTAACGTGACAAAAATTGGAATAGATTCCAGCGAGCTCAGGTTTTTATTGCGTTTAAAAGTCTTGTCTGCGCACCCATGCAAAATAAAATATTGTGCATCCTCACATTGTGGCAATCGCCTGCAACGACCTGGAAAACTAGCACAATCCACTCTGTTCCACTGCAAATCATCCTCAAATCGTCATCGCGAAGCTCTAATTGACATTGCGTATAGGACTGCACTCAGTTCAAAGTGCATCCACAAAATCGACAAGAAATCGGCTGCACAAAACTCCAATTCTCATTCCACGTATCTCAGCTCACTGCGCGAGCACATACTTTCAACCCTCTCAACCAGCTCTGAGCGGTATATCTTGGGCAATCCTTGACAATAAATGACAATTGCCCAAGACACTACAGCAATGTATAAAACAAAGCTGGTGGGAGGAGATCCGATTTTTCTTGCGTATTACAGTGCTTACGCTAATGTCTGGTCGAATTTAGCCTAATTAGAGCTGATTTCGGTGGATGGCGGCAATTCGTCGAACCCATCTCGCTCGCATGCCTCGCAGGTGGACCACTTATCAGCCGACTGGAGGACGGGGCGAAGCAGATCGCCGCGAGCCACCTTGACCTGCTTGACGACCTCGGCCGCAGCGGATTGGTGTGCGATAGGCTGCCGCAGCTGTTGCCGAAAGCCCGCTGGCCCAGCCCGTGGCGCCGATCGATTAAGCGCCCGCCAAGGCGTGCAGGGAGAGAGAGAGAGAGAGAGAGAGAGAGAGAGAGAGAGAGAGAGAGAGAGAGAGAGAGAGAGAGAGAGAGAGGGAGAGAGAGAGGCGCGGCCAACGGGACGCAACGTCGGGGCGTCGCGCGCAGCTCACCTGCTGTAGGAGCGATAGAAGAGCGCCGAGGACGCCGGCGCTCCGCCGGCAGCGGAGCTCGTGGCGTCTTGCAATGCCCAAAACGGGGCCAGGAAGGGTGCTGAGATCGTCGTGAACGCGCTCTTCGCCGCGTCCGCGCCCGGCGGCGGAAATGAAGCCAGCAAGCGAGAACCGTCGAACAGGACGAAACCGTTCGCGCTCACCTAAGAAAACGGCGGCGAAATCTATCGACGCGTCCCAGCGCTCGCGCATGCGGGCACGGGGAGGGGGCGCCGTTTTCGCAGCCGAGCGAGCCGCTGCGGCAGCTCTCTCACGTATACGGCGTAGCTCTGCGAGCCGAACACGGGCACTCCGGCTGGCGCAATGATGGCTTCGGTCAGGGCCGTTTCCGTGGCGCCAGTCAGTTGAGCGTCGCCGGCGACTTGTCCGTAAGGTAAGAGCAGCGTGGAAGCTAGAAAAAACGCCCGTCGCTGAGTTTATTTTCTTTTATCTTGGACTCTTCGCCGCTCGTGACAATGACGAGCTATGACACGAGCTATGGCTTTCGCTTGTGGGCGCAGCATCAATTTCGCGCTTGGCCGTCCGGTTCGCTGCTGGTGAAAGTTGTCCGCCACATCGCAAATCTCGAGCGGACTCGGACTCAAGAATAAAATAAATAGACTCTTGTGGGAGGCGTGTGTGCTCTCCCAATGCCATTTTTGCTCAAGCTGCAGAGCAGGTATTAGATTCGCAATGAGAAATAGCCCAACACAGGCGTCGGGAGTTGTAAATCTACGAGAGTGGCAGTCATCGAAACTGCGTCTATGAGGCATGCACATGCATACGTCGCAGTTGTTTTCCCCGCAGAAGACTCTTCGTTGCCTTAGTCAGGTCCTTTGAAGGCGCAGGCAGCGAGTGCTCAGCGGCATTGGAGCAGCGGAGCGTCAGCAAGGTCTGCCTACGTGGTTAGTTCGGGTTTCTGCCGCGTGAAAACGAAGGCTTGGCAACGCAAAAATACGGGAGTGGCGTTAGGCCCGCCGCTTGACCCAGCTAAAACGCTATCGGTCGCACGCCAACAGACTGTACTTTTCTATAATGCTCTGCAGCAGCTTCACAACTCATAGCCATTAGCCGCAAGTACAGCTATCGTAACCGTGCAAATCCTAGCCGTCGAGACGAGCGCGCTGAAGCCGGCACCTCGAATCGCGGCTAGCGATTACCTGATGGCACCGGATACACGTGGGTGTGCCGACGGCGCAGGAGCGTGGCAGCGATGCAGAGCGCCCACATATTAAGTGCTAAAAGTCCTTAGCGCTGAGCGGCACATTTTTCAGAGCCACAGAGCGGTCTACGCGGTCGCAGCACTGGGCCTAACCTAAAATTAGAATTGGCTAAAAGCCAGAATATTATCATTTAGGAAACATTGTAATTTAGAGACGGCCGATATTCTCAGGGCCCTCGCGATCGGGCTCGCGTAGCATTCAAACGATTGAAGTCTTTGCCGCCTCTTAATTTTTTCAAACGAAAGCCATCTCTCGCTGCACCCACCATTCCCGAAGCAAGCCCTGCCATCTCCGCTGCTTTAGACGATGCGATGCCTACATGGAAGTGGCCTATAAATGAGCTGGCTCCTCCAGACGCCGCACGAGGCCGATGGCGGCTGTGGGCGGGAGCAGCGACGGCGGAACGTCATTCTAGTGCCGCCGCCGTTCGGCCCGCCGGCAGGCTGCCTGCTGTTATCGCCGTTGGCGTCCACGATCGGGGGCGATCGGCGTCGGCGCTCACGCTGCGCCGGCTGCTGCCAATCGCCGGCGCGCTCGCGAAGCGAGGACCGTGGACAGTGGATGCGATCCCAAGATGGCGCGGAAAATAAGGCCGGAAGCGGCAGGAGCTTAATTGTCCAGCGAGAATGGCCAAGGGCACAAACGACGGGCTGATGCCACGGACGCACAGGCGTCGCTGGTCGACGCGCGTAAGAGCGAACCCTGATCTTGAGAGCGGGATTGGGACGCCCCAAGCGAGTGTGCCGCTTTCAATCTACGCTCACATCTGGTGACTTTGGACCTATCAACTCCTTGCCCACTTGATTATTGGATTGGAGAGCCGCGGTACGCTGCCGTGTTATCGGACACAGTCGTCGCCGACGAGCCGCTTTTGGTTTATGGCATCAGACTGACAGAGCAACTCTTTGTGATTTCAGCAGGATGCGGCGGGCGCTAAGTGTATTGTGCCACATGATCGAACGATTCGGGATTTGATTAAGCGGGAACTCCCTGCTTCTCTCCGTCTCTCTCTCTCAAAATCTCTCCTTATATCCGCCTACCTGTCTTTCTCGTTGTCAGTCGATCTATTTTCCCCTTACCTATTCGTTTTTTTATACCTTGGCCTCTCTTCAGTCGATGATTGCTCACTTTCCTAGAAGCCGTTTGCATTGACCCGAGAATAGTACGCAAGGACCAACTGCTCGCAACCGATGCAACCCACCATAAGGCATGATTAGATCTATCCCTTTCAGCTGACTTGTGGTAACAATAAAAAATTAGTTTTATAAAGCGCCCTCAGACAGGTCAATCTCTTTCTAAGCGCTTTACATTTTCTGTAAAGGAAGCACGATCGAACGGTTATTGGTAGGATGCGCAATAAACAATATGAATAACGTGGTTAGGGGTGACAGGCACAGGGTCAACAAGCAAGCTGGGTCAGCGGCCGCATGCACAGTGTCAGCATGCATAAACACATAAACAACAAATTACAAGGACACTCTAAATGCTGTTATAAATTGATGCATTTTTTAGTTTCCTTTTTAATGTGGGTCAAGTTACGGAACGTCTTGACGCAAGTCAGAAGTGAGTTCCACACTTTGGGAGCATATGAACTAAAGGCACGATCTTCATAGGATTTGAGGTTCGCACGAGGTAAAGGTAATCAATTAGATTCCGAAAAGCGAGTGGTACTGTGCATAGCCTGGTGGGGGAGTAGATCTGATAGATATGCTGGGGCCAAAGAAGCATTAGTAAATTCATAAAAAAATTCAACTATTGGTGTATGGTGGAAAAGGCTATCCGTATCTTGTAACGTATGATAAAAATATATCCATCAATTCCATACCTGAAGTAGGCGTGGAGACCGGACGTGAAGCAGACGATGTTGGCACTGCTAAGGTTGCCGAAGGCGTCGACGTTACTTGTGTAAGCACGGACGCGTTGGCTGTTGGCCGCAGTGATGAAAAGCCTATGCTGCTAGACGAAGATGATGATGCAGTCGTTAGTTTTGGATCGACCGTGGACGCATACCCATTATTCGTGTTATCGAATGATGACAATTTTGAGGAGATCGCTTGAGTTGTGTACAGGTTGCCAGACGATGATGCGGTTGTCACGTTGAGTATTCCAGACGTAGAGCTCGACAATATGCTAATGCTCTGAGAACCGATATTCGTGACCAGAGTTGACGTCACTGGGCTTAATGTTGAAACAGCTGTCGACAGAGGTGTTGACCCGGACGGTGACTCCGGCGCCGATGCACTCGTTCGTGAATTAGAAGTCAATGGAGCAATAGGAGTAGAGATGAATACATTCGTCGTGAATGCACTAGTAGTCTGAGAAGGCGGTAGCTGAGTTGAAGTGGTCGAGTAAAGTAAAGAGGAAAGCGGTACGTTTGTTGTCGTTGAGGAGGAGGGCATCATTGCCGTAGGAGTAGTGAAAGTCGACGTCTGGGCGGCTGTTGCTGATGCGAACGCATTCGGACTAGTTACGATTGCGGACGCAGTACCTGATATTGATATTGGCGTGAACGTAGGTTTCGCAGTCGTTGCCCCAGTCGCAGATGTAGAGCTGTGTGGAACAGTGCTGGTCTCACCAACGGGAACGGACGAAGACAAGAATTGAGTCACTGCGATTGACTGAGCTTGAGATGTGGCTAAAAGAGGTAAAGTTGTACCTGTCGATGAACTACTAGCAACCGATGAATAAATCGACCTGTATGCCGACGATTCCGCAGTCAATACTGCTGTTGAAGAAGACATGGAGACATGAGGTGTTGCAGACGACGCTAGGGCGACAGAGGCTGTTATAGGCGTCGAGGATTCTTGTAAAAGCAACGCAACGCTTGTTGTTAGCGGCTGTGATGAAAGACTCATGCTGCTTGACGGAGATCGAATCGCAGGTGTTGGAAAGGCTGTAGACTCATTCGTGTCGTTCGCATATGCTAAAGAAGAAGCTGGCGAGGAAGTCGACTCAGTTGTGTGCACGTTGCCAGATGATGATTCAGCAGTCAAGTTGAGTATTCCTGAAATAGAGCTCGTGATAGTACCAATGCTCTGAGAACTGATACTCGGACCTAGAGGTGACGTCGCTGTACTTGAGATTGTCACAACTGTCGACGAAAGTCCTGACGTGGATGCTGACTCAGCGGTGGACTCACTCGTTCGTCTACTGGGAGACGACTGCTCCGTATATGTGTGAACAGATGCACTCGGAAAGACTGAATGAGTCGACGGGGACGCTTTTTCTATAGAGGTTTCGGTTAAAGTTGATTGTTCCTCAGTAGCTTGCGTTGCCGTTGTTAAGTGGGGCAAAGATGAAACCAAAACCATTTCAGTAGTCGAGGAGGATGGAGATGTTGCCATAGCTGTAGCAAAACGCGATGTCTGCGCGGCTGTTGCTGACGACAATTCTATCGGACTAGAGACAATTGCCGATACAGTACTGGATGTTAAAGGTGAAGTAACTGCCAGGCTCACACTCGTCGACCCTGCGACGGACACAGAGCCGTTGGTGGTACCGCTTGTTTCAGCTGTCGACTGAGCTTGAGACGTTGTCACCACAAGCGACATCGCCTGTGTTGTCGAGCTGTTATTCAATGCTGAAACAGTCGCACTGTATGTGGAAGATTCAGTAGACAATTCTGAAGTTAAGGATAACGTGTAAACCGGAGGTTGCACTGATGATGTAGGTGCTTTGGAAGGCGTGAAGATTTCTTGTGTAAGTGCTGATGCATATTTTGATAGTGCCTGTGATGAATGGGCTATGCTGCTCGATGGAGATGCAATGATAGATGTAGGTGCGGTTGTTAACACGTTCATGCTGTTTGTCTGACTAAAAGGTAACAGCGTCGAGGAGGAAACGTCAGTTGTGTAAATGTGGGCAGACGGTGATGCCGCCGTCAAGTTGAGTATTCCAGAATCAGAGCTCGAGGTGGTACCGATGCTCTGAGCACCAGTGTTCGTCTCTTCAGATAAGGTCTCTGTATTTAAGATTGTCCCAACTGTCGACGAAAGCCCTAACGTGGACGCTAACTCAACAACAGACGCACTCGCTCGACTGCTGGAAGTCGACTCCACTGTTGATGGAAAAACGGATGTATTTGTAAAGACTGGATGAGTCGACGGCGACGTTGTTTCTTCGGAGGTTTCGGTTGATGTAAATGTCTCTGTAGTTACTAGAGTTGCCGTGGTTGAGTGCAGTAAAAAGGAAACCCCTACCATTGCTGACGTCGAGGAGGATGGCGATGGTTTCGTAGCTGCAGAAAAGGTCGATGTTTGGGCAGCTGTTTGTGATGACAACTGCGTTGGACTTGTGACGTCTGCGGATACAGCACTAGAAGTTAGAGTTGGCAGAACTGATTGGTTTGCACTCGTCGACCCTGCGACAGCCACTGAGCTGTATACGGTACCGCTTGTTTTAGCTGCTGGTGCTAATGTGGTCACGGATGAAGTCACAGCCGTCGACTGAGCTTGAAATGAGGACATCGCCAGCGACGTCACTAGTATTGCCGAGGTTTCTGCAACTGATGAAAACGTCGCGCTGTAGGCAGGGAATTCCGCATCGACTGGTGTAGTTGTAGATGATGGGTAAACTGGAGCTTGGGCTGACGACATCAGCGCTGCAGAAGCTGCAGCACTACTAGAGATTTCTTGTGTAACCACAGACACGTTTGTTGTTACAGGCAATAATGAAATGCCTACGGTGCTCGACGAAAGTGTGATCGTTGGTATTGGTACATCTGTGGGCAGGGTCGTGTAGGTCGTCTGACCGAATGATGGCAGTGACATGGAGGTAGCATCAGTTGTGGATATGTTGGCAGACGTTGATGCTATGGTCAAGTTGGGTAGTACAGACATGGATGGCGACGTGGTACTGATGCTCTGAGCACCAGTGTTCGTCTCTTCAGATGAGGTCTCTGTACTTAAGATTGTCAGAACTGTCAACGAAAGCCCTGACGTGGATGGTGACTCGGCCGCGGACGCACTCGTTCGACTGCTGGAAGTCGACTGCACTGTGGATGGAAAAACGGATGCATCTGTAAAGACTTGATGAGTCGACGGGGAAGCTGGTTGTTCAGAGGTTTCGGTTGACGTTGATCTCTCAGTAACTTGAGTTGCCGTGTTAGAGGATAGTAACGCGGGAACCAACTCTGTAGCTGACGTCGAGGAGGATAACAATGTTCCCGTTGCACTAGCGAAAGACGACGTTTGTGCGGCTGTTGCTGATGGCAACTGTGTTGGACTACTGACGATTGCGGATACTGTACGGGACGTCAAAGCTGGTGTGACTACCTCGTTTGCATTCGTTGACCCTGCGACGGACGCAGAGCTATAGACGTTGCCGCTTGTTTCAACTGCTCGCGCTGACGTGGTCACAGATGAAGTCACAGCCGTCGACTGAGCTTGAGACGTGTACTCAACGGGCGACGTCACCTGTATCGTCGAGGCTTTGGAGGTTGCTGAATAAGTTGCAGTGTTGGCAGGCGATTCCGCAGCAAATGACGTCGTTAAAGGTGACGTGTAAGCCTGAAGTGGCACTGACGACGTCGGTGCTGCTGGAGCTGCTGATGGCGTCGAGATTTCTTGCATAGGCAGTGACGTCTTCGTCGTTTGAGGCAAGGATGAAAGGTCTGTGCTAGTCGACAATGGTGTGATCATCGGTGTCAGTACGGCTGAGGGCACAGTCGTGTAGTTCTTCGTGGGGATCGATGAAAGCGAGGAGGAGGTGGCTTCCGTCGCATATCTGCTGGCAGACGATGATGCAGCCGTCAAGTCGAGTATTGCCGAAACAGAGCTCGAGGTCGTACCGATGCTCTGACCATCGGTGTTCGTCCCTAGAGATGACCTCGCTGTACTTAAATTTGTCACAACAGTCGACGAAAGCCCTGACGTGGATGGTGACTCGGCCGCGGACGCACTCGTTCGACTGCTGGAAGTCGACTGCACTGTGGATGGAATAACGGATGCGTCTGTAAAGACTGGATGAGTCGACGGGGACGCTGGTTGTTCAGAGGTTTCGGTTGACGTTGATCTCTCAGTAACTTGAGTTGCCGTGTTAGAGGATAGTAACGCGGGAACCAACTCTGTAGCTGACGTCGAGGAGGATAACAATGTTCCCGTTGCACTAGCGAAAGACGACGTTTGTGCGGCTGTTGCTGATGGCAACTGTGTTGGACTACTGACGATTGCGGATACTGTACGGGACGTCAAAGCTGGTGTGACTACCTCGTTTGCATTCGTTGACCCTGCGACGGACGCAGAGCTATAGACGTTGCCGCTTGTTTCAACTGCTCGCGCTGACGTGGTCACAGATGAAGTCACAGCCGTCGACTGAGCTTGAGACGTGTACTCAACGGGCGACGTCACCTGTATCGTCGAGGCTTTGGAGGTTGCTGAATAAGTTGCAGTGTTGGCAGGCGATTCCGCAGCAAATGACGTCGTTAAAGGTGACGTGTAAGCCTGAAGTGGCACTGACGACGTCGGTGCTGCTGGAGCTGCTGATGGCGTCGAGATTTCTTGCATAGGCAGTGACGTCTTCGTCGTTTGAGGCAAGGATGAAAGGTCTGTGCTAGTCGACAATGGTGTGATCATCGGTGTCAGTACGGCTGAGGGCACAGTCGTGTAGTTCTTCGTGGGGATCGATGAAAGCGAGGAGGAGGTGGCTTCCGTCGCATATCTGCTGGCAGACGATGATGCAGCCGTCAAGTCGAGTATTGCCGAAACAGAGCTCGAGGTCGTACCGATGCTCTGACCATCGGTGTTCGTCCCTAGAGATGACCTCGCTGTACTTAAATTTGTCACAACAGTCGACGAAAGCCCTGACGTGGATGGTGACTCGGCCGCGGACGCACTCGTTCGACTGCTGGAAGTCGACTGCACTGTGGATGGAATAACGGATGCGTCTGTAAAGACTGGATGAGTCGACGGGGACGCTGGTTGTTCAGAGGTTTCGGTTGACGTTGATCTCTCAGTAACTTGAGTTGCCGTGTTAGAGGATAGTAACGCGGGAACCAACTCTGTAGCTGACGTCGAGGAGGATAACAATGTTCCCGTTGCACTAGCGAAAGACGACGTTTGTGCGGCTGTTGCTGATGGCAACTGTGTTGGACTACTGACGATTGCGGATACTGTACGGGACGTCAAAGCTGGTGTGACTACCTCGTTTGCATTCGTTGACCCTGCGACGGACGCAGAGCTATAGACGTTGCCGCTTGTTTCAACTGCTCGCGCTGACGTGGTCACAGATGAAGTCACAGCCGTCGACTGAGCTTGAGACGTGTACTCAACGGGCGACGTCACCTGTATCGTCGAGGCTTTGGAGGTTGCTGAATAAGTTGCAGTGTTGGCAGGCGATTCCGCAGCAAATGACGTCGTTAAAGGTGACGTGTAAGCCTGAAGTGGCACTGACGACGTCGGTGCTGCTGGAGCTGCTGATGGCGTCGAGATTTCTTGCATAGGCAGTGACGTCTTCGTCGTTTGAGGCAAGGATGAAAGGTCTGTGCTAGTCGACAATGGTGTGATCATCGGTGTCAGTACGGCTGAGGGCACAGTCGTGTAGTTCTTCGTGGGGATCGATGAAAGCGAGGAGGAGGTGGCTTCCGTCGCATATCTGCTGGCAGACGATGATGCAGCCGTCAAGTCGAGTATTGCCGAAACAGAGCTCGAGGTCGTACCGATGCTCTGACCATCGGTGTTCGTCCCTAGAGATGACCTCGCTGTACTTAAATTTGTCACAACAGTCGACGAAAGCCCTGACGTGGATGGTGACTCGGCCGCGGACGCACTCGTTCGACTGCTGGAAGTCGACTGCACTGTGGATGGAATAACGGATGCGTCTGTAAAGACTGGATGAGTCGACGGGGACGCTGGTTGTTCAGAGGTTTCGGTTGACGTTGATCTCTCAGTAACTTGAGTTGCCGTGTTAGAGGATAGTAACGCGGGAACCAACTCTGTAGCTGACGTCGAGGAGGATAACAATGTTCCCGTTGCACTAGCGAAAGACGACGTTTGTGCGGCTGTTGCTGATGGCAACTGTGTTGGACTACTGACGATTGCGGATACTGTACGGGACGTCAAAGCTGGTGTGACTACCTCGTTTGCATTCGTTGACCCTGCGACGGACGCAGAGCTATAGACGTTGCCGCTTGTTTCAACTGCTCGCGCTGACGTGGTCACAGATGAAGTCACAGCCGTCGACTGAGCTTGAGACGTGTACTCAACGGGCGACGTCACCTGTATCGTCGAGGCTTTGGAGGTTGCTGAATAAGTTGCAGTGTTGGCAGGCGATTCCGCAGCAAATGACGTCGTTAAAGGTGACGTGTAAGCCTGAAGTGGCACTGACGACGTCGGTGCTGCTGGAGCTGCTGATGGCGTCGAGATTTCTTGCATAGGCAGTGACGTCTTCGTCGTTTGAGGCAAGGATGAAAGGTCTGTGCTAGTCGACAATGGTGGGATCATCGGTGTCAGTACGGCTGAGGGCACAGTCGTGTAGTTCTTCGTGGGGATCGATGAAAGCGAGGAGGAGGTGGCTTCCGTCGCATATCTGCTGGCAGACGATGATGCAGCCGTCAAGTCGAGTATTGCCGAAACAGAGCTCGAGGTCGTACCGATGCTCTGACCATCGGTGTTCGTCCCTAGAGATGACCTCGCTGTACTTAAAAATTTGTCACAACAGTCGACGAAAGCCCTGACGTGGATGGTGACTCGGCCGCGGACGCACTCGTTCGACTGCTGGAAGTCGACTGCACTGTGGATGGAATAACGGATGCGTCTGTAAAGACTGGATGAGTCGACGGGGACGCTGGTTGTTCAGAGGTTTCGGTTGACGTTGATCTCTCAGTAACTTGAGTTGCCGTGTTAGAGGATAGTAACGCGGGAACCAACTCTGTAGCTGACGTCGAGGAGGATAACAATGTTCCCGTTGCACTAGCGAAAGACGACGTTTGTGCGGCTGTTGCTGATGGCAACTGTGTTGGACTACTGACGATTGCGGATACTGTACGGGACGTCAAAGCTGGTGTGACTACCTCGTTTGCATTCGTTGACCCTGCGACGGACGCAGAGCTATAGACGTTGCCGCTTGTTTCAACTGCTCGCGCTGACGTGGTCACAGATGAAGTCACAGCCGTCGACTGAGCTTGAGACGTGTACTCAACGGGCGACGTCACCTGTATCGTCGAGGCTTTGGAGGTTGCTGAATAAGTTGCAGTGTTGGCAGGCGATTCCGCAGCAAATGACGTCGTTAAAGGTGACGTGTAAGCCTGAAGTGGCACTGACGACGTCGGTGCTGCTGGAGCTGCTGATGGCGTCGAGATTTCTTGCATAGGCAGTGACGTCTTCGTCGTTTGAGGCAAGGATGAAAGGTCTGTGCTAGTCGACAATGGTGTGATCATCGGTGTCAGTACGGCTGAGGGCACAGTCGTGTAGTTCTTCGTGGGGATCGATGAAAGCGAGGAGGAGGTGGCTTCCGTCGCATATCTGCTGGCAGACGATGATGCAGCCGTCAAGTCGAGTATTGCCGAAACAGAGCTCGAGGTCGTACCGATGCTCTGACCATCGGTGTTCGTCCCTAGAGATGACCTCGCTGTACTTAAATTTGTCACAACAGTCGACGAAAGCCCTGACGTGGATGGTGACTCGGCCGCGGACGCACTCGTTCGACTGCTGGAAGTCGACTGCACTGTGGATGGAATAACGGATGCGTCTGTAAAGACTGGATGAGTCGACGGGGACGCTGGTTGTTCAGAGGTTTCGGTTGACGTTGATCTCTCAGTAACTTGAGTTGCCGTGTTAGAGGATAGTAACGCGGGAACCAACTCTGTAGCTGACGTCGAGGAGGATAACAATGTTCCCGTTGCACTAGCGAAAGACGACGTTTGTGCGGCTGTTGCTGATGACAACTGTGTGGGACCAGTGACGATAGATGATACAGTACTGAACGTCAGGGTGGGTGTGACTGTCTGGTTTGCACTCGTTAATCCTCTGACAGACACAGAACTGTAGACGTTGCCGCTTGTTTCAGCTGCTGGTGCTGATGTGGGCACGGACAAAGTTACAGCCGTCGATTGAGCTGGAGACGTCGACACTGCAGGCGACGTCGCCTGCATTGTCGAGATTTTTGCGAGTGCTGCGTCAGTCGCACTGTCGGCAATCATTTCAATAGTATTTGGCGTAGTTGAAGATGACGTGGAAACCGGAGGTGTCGGTGTTGACGTCGGTGCTTCTGAGCTTGCTAAAGACGTCAAGATGTCCTGTATAATTGCAGAATCGTTTTGTGGCAGATCCAACGACGAAAGGCCAACACTGCTCGATGGAGGTGTGATCGTCGGTGTTTGTGCGGCTGTAGGAACGATCGTGTCGTTTGTCTTTGCGAATGATGACAGTGACGTGGAGGTTACTTCAGCTGTGTACATGTTAGCAGACAGTGATGCCGCCGTTAAGTTTGGTATTCCAGAAATAGAGCTCGAAAATGTACCGATGGTCTGAGTACTAATGTTCGTCCCTAGAAATGACGTGGTTGTACTTAAGGTTGTCATAAATGTCGACGAAATTTCTGACGTCGACGCTGATGTGGATGTAAAAACGGATGCATTCGTAGCGACGGGCTGAGTCGACGGGGGCGCTGTCTCTACGAAGGCTTCTGTGGACGTTAATTCTTCTTGAGTAACTTGAGTCGTCGTGGTTGAGTTTTGCAAAGAAGAAACCAACACCGTTGCAGCGATCGAGGAGAATGGCGTTGTTTCAGTAGCAGTAGCAAAAGGCGACGTCTGGGCGGCTGTTTCCGATGACAAATGTGTCGGACCAGTGAGAATTGCTGATACAGTATTGGATGTTAATGTTGGTATCGCTTCCTGGATTGCGCTCGCTGACCCTGCGACGGACACGGAGCTGTAGATGATACCGATTGTTTCAGCTGCTGCTGACGCTGTTGCGGGTGACATCACAGTTATTGACTGAGCTTGAGACGTGGACACAAGAGTCGATGTCACCTGTATCGTCCAGTTGTTGGCGAGTGCTGAATGAGTAGCGATGTAGGCAGAGGATTCCGCACCAAATTCTGTAGTTGAAGATAACATGGAAGCCGGAGGTTGCGCTGATGGCGTCGGTGCTGCTGAGGCTGCTGAAGGCGTCGAGATTTCTTGTGTAAGCGATGGCAGGCCCGTTGTTAGAGTAAGTGATGAACGGTTCGAGCTGCTCGACGGAGATGTTATCGGCAGTGTTGGTACGGCTGTTGGAACATTCGTGTCGGTCGTCTCCTGAGCCAATGTTGTCAACGGCAAGGACGTCGCTTCAGTTGAATACATGTTGGCAGACGGTGATGCCGCCGTCATGCTGAGTAATCCAGAAATAGAGCTCGAGGTGCTACCAATGGTCTGAGGACCGATAATTGTTCCATGAGTTAAAGTCGCTGGACTTAAGGTCGTTTCATCTGTTGAGATAAGTTCTGACGTGGATGCTAACTCAGCCACGATTGTCCTCGTTTGAGTGTTGGCAATCGAAGGCTCTGTCTTCGGGAAGGTAGATCCTATCAAAGCAACTGATGTGGTGGCAGATGGGGATGTCGTTCCAACTATTGTGCCCGTTAAGGTAATCTGCGTACTTTCTGTGGACCTTGCTGTATTAGTCGAGTTCCGAAGTCCTGCTATGGAGCTTGAGAATGTGTCCGTGCTCTGATAATCAACATTCGTCACCAGAGTTGATGTATCTTTGCTCAAGGTGGTCAAATTTTCTGACGGCAAGCCAGACGGGGTTGCATCCCCCTTTGCTGATATATTCATTTGACCGTTGGAGGTCGAAGGCTCTGTAATGGTTATCATAGATACATTCGTAGCGACTGCATAAGTTGATAGGGACATCGTTTCGATTGACGTTTCTGTCGGCGTAGTTTTTGAAATTCCTTTAGACGGTGATGTGGTGTCCAAGTTGAGAAGTCCTGCGAAGGTGTTCGAGGTTGGGCCAAAGCTTCGATAATCAAAATTTGTCACCCGAGTAGACGAAGCTTTGCTTAAGGTGGTCACGTTGTCTGACAGAAATTCTGTTGTGGTCTCCTTACCCATTACTGATGTACTCGTTTGAGTGTTGAAAGTCACAGGCGCAGTGCTGGTGATTATAGATGAATTCAAAGTGACTACATAAGTAGACGGGAACGTCATTTCAACAGGCATTTCCGATGACGTAGTTTTTGAACTTTCTTCTGACGGTGACGCGGACGTCGAGGAGAGAAGTCCTGCAATGGAGCTCGAGATGGTGCCAGTGCTCTGAGATTCGATTGAAGTTTCCAGAGTTGACTTAAATTGGCTAAAGTTGGTCACATTGTCTGACGGAAATCCTGATGCCGATGCCTCATCTGTCACTGGCGTACTCGTGTGAGTGTTGGAAGTGTTTAGCTCGGCGGTGGTGGTCGTAGACGCATTGTTAACGACTGCATAAGTAGACGGGAATGCGGCTTCGAGTAACGTTTCCGTTGACGTAATTTTTGAAGTTTCCGTGGACGGTGATGTGATACCCGAGTCAAGAGGTCTTGCAATAGTGCTCGAGATCATGTCAGAGTTCTGATAATCGATATTTATCGCCAGAGTCGATGCAGCTTTGCTTAAGGTGGTCCCATTTTCTGACGGAAGTCCTGACGGGGTCGCCTCACTAGTCACTGATGCACTCGTTTGTGTGTTGGGAGTTGAAGGCTCGGTGCTGTTGGTCATAGATTCATCCGTTGTGAGCGCATAAGTAGCTGGGGACGTCGTTTCGACTGACGTTTCCGTTGAAGTAATTCTTGAAATTTCTTCTGGCGGTGATGTCGTACCCGAGTGGAGAAGTCCTGCAACGGAGCTCAATATTGTGCCAGAGCTCTGGTGATCAAAATTTGTCACAAGGATTGACGTAGCTTTGCTTAGGGTCGTCACGTTATCTGACGGAAATCCTGACGTGGTGGCCTCTCCCGTTACTGATGTACTCGTTTGAGTGGTGGAAGTCGAAGGCTCTGTGCTGCTGATCACAGATACATCCATAGCGACTGCATAAGTAGATGGGGACGCCGTTATTACTAATGTTTCTGTTGACGTAGTTTTTGAACTTTCTTCTGACGGTGACGCGGACGTCGAGGAGAGAAGTCCTGCAATGGAGCTCGAGATGGTGCCAGTGCTCTGAGATTCGATTGAAGTTTCCAGAGTTGACTTAAATTGGCTAAAGTTGGTCACATTGTCTGACGGAAATCCTGATGCCGATGCCTCATCTGTCACTGGCGTACTCGTGTGAGTGTTGGAAGTGTTTAGCTCGGCGGTGGTGGTCGTAGACGCATTGTTAACGACTGCATAAGTAGACGGGAATGCGGCTTCGAGTAACGTTTCCGTTGACGTAATTTTTGAAGTTTCCGTGGACGGTGATGTGATACCCGAGTCAAGAGGTCTTGCAATAGTGCTCGAGATCATGTCAGAGTTCTGATAATCGATATTTATCGCCAGAGTCGATGCAGCTTTGCTTAAGGTGGTCCCATTTTCTGACGGAAGTCCTGACGGGGTCGCCTCACTAGTCACTGATGCACTCGTTTGTGTGTTGGGAGTTGAAGGCTCGGTGCTGTTGGTCATAGATTCATCCGTTGTGAGCGCATAAGTAGCTGGGGACGTCGTTTCGACTGACGTTTCCGTTGAAGTAATTCTTGAAATTTCTTCTGGCGGTGATGTCGTACCCGAGTGGAGAAGTCCTGCAACGGAGCTCAATATTGTGCCAGAGCTCTGGTGATCAAAATTTGTCACAAGGATTGACGTAGCTTTGCTTAGGGTCGTCACGTTATCTGACGGAAATCCTGACGTGGTGGCCTCTCCCGTTACTGATGTACTCGTTTGAGTGGTGGAAGTCGAAGGCTCTGTGCTGCTGATCACAGATACATCCATAGCGACTGCATAAGTAGATGGGGACGCCGTTATTACTAATGTTTCTGTTGACGTAGTTTTTTTTGAACTTTCTTCTGACGGTGACGCGGACGTCGAGGAGAGAAGTCCTGCAATGGAGCTCGAGATGGTGCCAGTGCTCTGAGATTCGATTGAAGTTTCCAGAGTTGACTTAAATTGGCTAAAGTTGGTCACATTGTCTGACGGAAATCCTGATGCCGATGCCTCATCTGTCACTGGCGTACTCGTGTGAGTGTTGGAAGTGTTTAGCTCGGCGGTGGTGGTCGTAGACGCATTGTTAACGACTGCATAAGTAGACGGGAATGCGGCTTCGAGTAACGTTTCCGTTGACGTAATTTTTGAAGTTTCCGTGGACGGTGATGTGATACCCGAGTCAAGAGGTCTTGCAATAGTGCTCGAGATCATGTCAGAGTTCTGATAATCGATATTTATCGCCAGAGTCGATGCAGCTTTGCTTAAGGTGGTCCCATTTTCTGACGGAAGTCCTGACGGGGTCGCCTCACTAGTCACTGATGCACTCGTTTGTGTGTTGGGAGTTGAAGGCTCGGTGCTGTTGGTCATAGATTCATCCGTTGTGAGCGCATAAGTAGCTGGGGACGTCGTTTCGACTGACGTTTCCGTTGAAGTAATTCTTGAAATTTCTTCTGGCGGTGATGTCGTACCCGAGTGGAGAAGTCCTGCAACGGAGCTCAATATTGTGCCAGAGCTCTGGTGATCAAAATTTGTCACAAGGATTGACGTAGCTTTGCTTAGGGTCGTCACGTTATCTGACGGAAATCCTGACGTGGTGGCCTCTCCCGTTACTGATGTACTCGTTTGAGTGGTGGAAGTCGAAGGCTCTGTGCTGCTGATCACAGATACATCCATAGCGACTGCATAAGTAGTATGGGGACGCCGTTATTACTAATGTTTCTGTTGACGTAGTTTTTGAACTTTCTTCTGACGGTGACGCGGACGTCGAGGAGAGAAGTCCTGCAATGGAGCTCGAGATGGTGCCAGTGCTCTGAGATTCGATTGAAGTTTCCAGAGTTGACTTAAATTGGCTAAAGTTGGTCACATTGTCTGAC
This sequence comes from Cristatella mucedo, assembly GCA_009760855.2. Taxonomy (NCBI): domain Eukaryota; kingdom Metazoa; phylum Bryozoa; class Phylactolaemata; family Cristatellidae; genus Cristatella; species Cristatella mucedo. Next base: position 1,833,393 of record WPIO01000048.1, on the reverse strand, counting down.
GGAAATCCTGATGCCGATGCCTCATCTGTCACTGGCGTACTCGTGTGAGTGTTGGAAGTGTTTAGCTCGGCGGTGGTGGTCGTAGACGCATTGTTAACGACTGCATAAGTAGACGGGAATGCGGCTTCGAGTAACGTTTCCGTTGACGTAATTTTTGAAGTTTCCGTGGACGGTGATGTGATACCCGAGTCAAGAGGTCTTGCAATAGTGCTCGAGATCATGTCAGAGTTCTGATAATCGATATTTATCGCCAGAGTCGATGCAGCTTTGCTTAAGGTGGTCCCATTTTCTGACGGAAGTCCTGACGGGGTCGCCTCACTAGTCACTGATGCACTCGTTTGTGTGTTGGGAGTTGAAGGCTCGGTGCTGTTGGTCATAGATTCATCCGTTGTGAGCGCATAAGTAGCTGGGGACGTCGTTTCGACTGACGTTTCCGTTGAAGTAATTCTTGAAATTTCTTCTGGCGGTGATGTCGTACCCGAGTGGAGAAGTCCTGCAACGGAGCTCAATATTGTGCCAGAGCTCTGGTGATCAAAATTTGTCACAAGGATTGACGTAGCTTTGCTTAGGGTCGTCACGTTATCTGACGGAAATCCTGACGTGGTGGCCTCTCCCGTTACTGATGTACTCGTTTGAGTGGTGGAAGTCGAAGGCTCTGTGCTGCTGATCACAGATACATCCATAGCGACTGCATAAGTAGATGGGGACGCCGTTATTACTAATGTTTCTGTTGACGTAGTTTTTGAACTTTCTTCTGACGGTGACGCGGACGTCGAGGAGAGAAGTCCTGCAATGGAGCTCGAGATGGTGCCAGTGCTCTGAGATTCGATTGAAGTTTCCAGAGTTGACTTAAATTGGCTAAAGTTGGTCACATTGTCTGACGGAAATCCTGATGCCGATGCCTCATCTGTCACTGGCGTACTCGTGTGAGTGTTGGAAGTGTTTAGCTCGGCGGTGGTGGTCGTAGACGCATTGTTAACGACTGCATAAGTAGACGGGAATGCGGCTTCGAGTAACGTTTCCGTTGACGTAATTTTTGAAGTTTCCGTGGACGGTGATGTGATACCCGAGTCAAGAGGTCTTGCAATAGTGCTCGAGATCATGTCAGAGTTCTGATAATCGATATTTATCGCCAGAGTCGATGCAGCTTTGCTTAAGGTGGTCCCATTTTCTGACGGAAGTCCTGACGGGGTCGCCTCACTAGTCACTGATGCACTCGTTTGTGTGTTGGGAGTTGAAGGCTCGGTGCTGTTGGTCATAGATTCATCCGTTGTGAGCGCATAAGTAGCTGGGGACGTCGTTTCGACTGACGTTTCCGTTGAAGTAATTCTTGAAATTTCTTCTGGCGGTGATGTCGTACCCGAGTGGAGAAGTCCTGCAACGGAGCTCAATATTGTGCCAGAGCTCTGGTGATCAAAATTTGTCACAAGGATTGACGTAGCTTTGCTTAGGGTCGTCACGTTATCTGACGGAAATCCTGACGTGGTGGCCTCTCCCGTTACTGATGTACTCGTTTGAGTGGTGGAAGTCGAAGGCTCTGTGCTGCTGATCACAGATACATCCATAGCGACTGCATAAGTAGATGGGGACGCCGTTATTACTAATGTTTCTGTTGACGTAGTTTTTGAACTTTCTTCTGACGGTGACGCGGACGTCGAGGAGAGAAGTCCTGCAATGGAGCTCGAGATGGTGCCAGTGCTCTGAGATTCGATTGAAGTTTCCAGAGTTGACTTAAATTGGCTAAAGTTGGTCACATTGTCTGACGGAAATCCTGATGCCGATGCCTCATCTGTCACTGGCGTACTCGTGTGAGTGTTGGAAGTGTTTAGCTCGGCGGTGGTGGTCGTAGACGCATTGTTAACGACTGCATAAGTAGACGGGAATGCGGCTTCGAGTAACGTTTCCGTTGACGTAATTTTTGAAGTTTCCGTGGACGGTGATGTGATACCCGAGTCAAGAGGTCTTGCAATAGTGCTCGAGATCATGTCAGAGTTCTGATAATCGATATTTATCGCCAGAGTCGATGCAGCTTTGCTTAAGGTGGTCCCATTTTCTGACGGAAGTCCTGACGGGGTCGCCTCACTAGTCACTGATGCACTCGTTTGTGTGTTGGGAGTTGAAGGCTCGGTGCTGTTGGTCATAGATTCATCCGTTGTGAGCGCATAAGTAGCTGGGGACGTCGTTTTCGACTGACGTTTCCGTTGAAGTAATTCTTGAAATTTCTTCTGGCGGTGATGTCGTACCCGAGTGGAGAAGTCCTGCAACGGAGCTCAATATTGTGCCAGAGCTCTGGTGATCAAAATTTGTCACAAGGATTGACGTAGCTTTGCTTAGGGTCGTCACGTTATCTGACGGAAATCCTGACGTGGTGGCCTCTCCCGTTACTGATGTACTCGTTTGAGTGGTGGAAGTCGAAGGCTCTGTGCTGCTGATCACAGATACATCCATAGCGACTGCATAAGTAGATGGGGACGCCGTTATTACTAATGTTTCTGTTGACGTAGTTTTTGAACTTTCTTCTGACGGTGACGCGGACGTCGAGGAGAGAAGTCCTGCAATGGAGCTCGAGATGGTGCCAGTGCTCTGAGATTCGATTGAAGTTTCCAGAGTTGACTTAAATTGGCTAAAGTTGGTCACATTGTCTGACGGAAATCCTGATGCCGATGCCTCATCTGTCACTGGCGTACTCGTGTGAGTGTTGGAAGTGTTTAGCTCGGCGGTGGTGGTCGTAGACGCATTGTTAACGACTGCATAAGTAGACGGGAATGCGGCTTCGAGTAACGTTTCCGTTGACGTAATTTTTGAAGTTTCCGTGGACGGTGATGTGATACCCGAGTCAAGAGGTCTTGCAATAGTGCTCGAGATCATGTCAGAGTTCTGATAATCGATATTTATCGCCAGAGTCGATGCAGCTTTGCTTAAGGTGGTCCCATTTTCTGACGGAAGTCCTGACGGGGTCGCCTCACTAGTCACTGATGCACTCGTTTGTGTGTTGGGAGTTGAAGGCTCGGTGCTGTTGGTCATAGATTCATCCGTTGTGAGCGCATAAGTAGCTGGGGACGTCGTTTCGACTGACGTTTCCGTTGAAGTAATTCTTGAAATTTCTTCTGGCGGTGATGTCGTACCCGAGTGGAGAAGTCCTGCAACGGAGCTCAATATTGTGCCAGAGCTCTGGTGATCAAAATTTGTCACAAGGATTGACGTAGCTTTGCTTAGGGTCGTCACGTTATCTGACGGAAATCCTGACGTGGTGGCCTCTCCCGTTACTGATGTACTCGTTTGAGTGGTGGAAGTCGAAGGCTCTGTGCTGCTGATCACAGATACATCCATAGCGACTGCATAAGTAGATGGGGACGCCGTTATTACTAATGTTTCTGTTGACGTAGTTTTTGAACTTTCTTCTGACGGTGACGCGGACGTCGAGGAGAGAAGTCCTGCAATGGAGCTCGAGATGGTGCCAGTGCTCTGAGATTCGATTGAAGTTTCCAGAGTTGACTTAAATTGGCTAAAGTTGGTCACATTGTCTGACGGAAATCCTGATGCCGATGCCTCATCTGTCACTGGCGTACTCGTGTGAGTGTTGGAAGTGTTTAGCTCGGCGGTGGTGGTCGTAGACGCATTGTTAACGACTGCATAAGTAGACGGGAATGCGGCTTCGAGTAACGTTTCCGTTGACGTAATTTTTGAAGTTTCCGTGGACGGTGATGTGATACCCGAGTCAAGAGGTCTTGCAATAGTGCTCGAGATCATGTCAGAGTTCTGATAATCGATATTTATCGCCAGAGTCGATGCAGCTTTGCTTAAGGTGGTCCCATTTTCTGACGGAAGTCCTGACGGGGTCGCCTCACTAGTCACTGATGCACTCGTTTGTGTGTTGGGAGTTGAAGGCTCGGTGCTGTTGGTCATAGATTCATCCGTTGTGAGCGCATAAGTAGCTGGGGACGTCGTTTCGACTGACGTTTCCGTTGAAGTAATTCTTGAAATTTCTTCTGGCGGTGATGTCGTACCCGAGTGGAGAAGTCCTGCAACGGAGCTCAATATTGTGCCAGAGCTCTGGTGATCAAAATTTGTCACAAGGATTGACGTAGCTTTGCTTAGGGTCGTCACGTTATCTGACGGAAATCCTGACGTGGTGGCCTCTCCCGTTACTGATGTACTCGTTTGAGTGGTGGAAGTCGAAGGCTCTGTGCTGCTGATCACAGATACATCCATAGCGACTGCATAAGTAGATGGGGACGCCGTTATTACTAATGTTTCTGTTGACGTAGTTTTTGAACTTTCTTCTGACGGTGACGCGGACGTCGAGGAGAGAAGTCCTGCAATGGAGCTCGAGATGGTGCCAGTGCTCTGAGATTCGATTGAAGTTTCCAGAGTTGACTTAAATTGGCTAAAGTTGGTCACATTGTCTGACGGAAATCCTGATGCCGATGCCTCATCTGTCACTGGCGTACTCGTGTGAGTGTTGGAAGTGTTTAGCTCGGCGGTGGTGGTCGTAGACGCATTGTTAACGACTGCATAAGTAGACGGGAATGCGGCTTCGAGTAACGTTTCCGTTGACGTAATTTTTGAAAGTTTCCGTGGACGGTGATGTGATACCCGAGTCAAGAGGTCTTGCAATAGTGCTCGAGATCATGTCAGAGTTCTGATAATCGATATTTATCGCCAGAGTCGATGCAGCTTTGCTTAAGGTGGTCCCATTTTCTGACGGAAGTCCTGACGGGGTCGCCTCACTAGTCACTGATGCACTCGTTTGTGTGTTGGGAGTTGAAGGCTCGGTGCTGTTGGTCATAGATTCATCCGTTGTGAGCGCATAAGTAGCTGGGGACGTCGTTTCGACTGACGTTTCCGTTGAAGTAATTCTTGAAATTTCTTCTGGCGGTGATGTCGTACCCGAGTGGAGAAGTCCTGCAACGGAGCTCAATATTGTGCCAGAGCTCTGGTGATCAAAATTTGTCACAAGGATTGACGTAGCTTTGCTTAGGGTCGTCACGTTATCTGACGGAAATCCTGACGTGGTGGCCTCTCCCGTTACTGATGTACTCGTTTGAGTGGTGGAAGTCGAAGGCTCTGTGCTGCTGATCACAGATACATCTATAGCGACTGCACAAGTAGATGGGGACGTCTTTTCTACTAATGTTTCCGTTGACGTAGTTTTTGAACTTTCTTCGGACGACGGTGTGGTAGCCGAGTTGAAAGTTCCTGCAATGGAGCTGGAAATTCTGCTAGAGCTCTGATACTCAAAACTCGTCGCCAGAGTCGATGCAGATTCGCTTAAGGTCGTCCCAATTTCTGTCGGCAATCCTGACATAGATGCATTACCAGTGGCTGATGTAGTCGTTTCAGTGCTGGAAGTCGAAGGATCTACTCTGGTAGACGCTTGCTGGGTTTTTGCACAAGTAGTTCCGCTCGCCGTTAATGTTGAAGTGTCCGCTGAGTTCGTTTCTTTTGTGGCAGTTAGAAGCTCATCAGTGCTGGCGCTCGATGTTCTACCTATAACGCACGAATGCAGTATTATGTGTCTCTTGAGTCCGTTCGTTAGTTGATTACGGCTGTGTCGTGAGATTTTTAGCTCCATAAGCGATATCAATCAATCCGCATTAGCGTCGTTTAGCAGAATATTTATTACGATTCTGCCATCTTTTTGAGGAGCGCGCTTGCTTACTTTGTGAAGATTTGCCTCTTTCGCGACTTTTAGCTCACAATTTGTCATCTTGATTTAGATGGATCTTTACATTCGTAGCATGAGTATTTGTTTATCATAGCCGTGCGCTAGAGAGCCGTACAGGACCCTGATTTCAATATATCGTTTTAGCCTTTGTAGACTTGACTATTTCATGGACAATAATTGTAATTATTACTCAAGGCACGGCGATAAAATCCTTATTTTCAAGTGCTTTTGTCTGGTGGGCGTTTTAAAACTTAGGGCCTCATCGCATTGCATGCAAATGTAATTTCAATTATCACAGCTCGAGAGTATTAACGGAGAGAAAATATGTGCATACAAATTTTCTGCTTCGGCTTACCTACACTGGCTAAGATGAAAGTACTTAAATGCGTTTGCAATAATTTGAAATATGCTCAGTGCCCGCCGGTCACAATGTTTTAAGGCTTGTGTCTGCGAAGGCAGCAGCTCATGTAGTCCAGCTAATTGGAAATCTTCGGTGCAGTTGTTTCTGCATTTTCAGTTTTTGGCACTGCACCATCCGCGTGGTTGTACAAATTCTTGGAAGCTGCATGCTCCCGAGTAGTTGCCAACTACTCGCAGCAAAGTCATTACGATTGCGTCACTATTGCTCAGTAGACGCTGCCTGCCGCTGCCGGCTCGGCTTCGCGGAGGCGGCCACATGAATTTCGCTATCAGGGTCACCTTTCCATTGCTATTTACAAATGACACCATCTAACCGATGCTAACTGAGCTCCTTCCGTTCTGGTGGATGTACGTTGTTCTTTTTTGAAAAACCTATGTCTAAAATTAGTCTAGCTCCTGAAAACTAATAAACGGAAAACATCTAGAAAAGTGATGCTCATGAGCAAGCGTAAATGCTCGAGTGCGGAGCTTTGCGTTAGCAGCTGTACGTACTGAGCTAACAATTACCTTAAGTTAGGTCGCATTCTAGTGTGCGTTTTTTTCTCAGCTTGTTTACATGTCAACAGTACGCGCACGCAACTACAAATAGTGCACAAAAGTATGTTACCCGAGAGCTGGAAGGATGCGGCGGAAATACGCAAGGAGCGAAGGCACGGTCCCTACCGACGTCTCTGTATGGTGCTCATTGAACATTGGTTTTTTCCTTGCGCGAACCTGAAGCCGCTTGGGCTTTGAGTGCACTAAGCAAAACTTAATTGCTGTGCACTCATTTAATCTATGTGGCTTCGAGGATTAACGTATTAATACACATTATGTCGCATTCCTTCTTGGCAGAGTAACTCCGCAACTGCATACCCACCAGCGGCAGTGAGCCGCCATTGTGAAGTCATCGTCATGAGCAAGCTCAAAGCGTCTGTGGTTAATGGAGATTCCCTCCCTGGGCAGCATTGCGATGGAGCAGCTAAAGCTGTAAGAGTCGAACGCTGTAACGTAACTGAGCGGCTCCCTGCTGCTGCTGCAGAGCTGTCAAACAGGCAGCGCGCGGTGCAATACTGATTATTCTGTTAAGCGAGAAGTTGAAGCGTCGGCCAAGATCAAGAGCGATAGCTGTCCAGTACCTGATTCATCAGATTTTAATTGATATATTAGCGATGAATCAGAAAGCGCCACGCCCAGTGTTTCTTTTAAGTAAATAACCAATCATCGGCGCGTACTGGGCCTGTTATTGCACTTTGAATTCAGTGCTCATTTTTGGAGACCATAAAGTAGCCGCCTAAGCAGCCACAATTTCTGTCCACAGCTGGAGCGAAACCAACGTAAATCCTGAGGTGGAAGCTCTTATTCGCAATGTAACATAAATTTAATTCATAAGTAGTAAATATTATTGCCCAGTTACTAATACCTCAGAAGAATTGAAAATGGCTAGCATGCCACCATTCCCAACAAATTTCGCTTACACAACCAGGACAGTGAACAACTGGACATTAACTAGTTTCCGATGAGAAACATGACAGACTCGAGCCTCCTGGTTCACATTTAGTCTGAATGAACAGCAAATGAATCTAAATTAACACTTACTTACTCTGAATAAAGAAATAAATAAACAATCAAAAGGGTTCAGACATTATTATGATGTCTTAGACTTGTGGCTATACAGCTAGTCGCTTCAACGAACAAGCCCAAAATACAATTCTCCCTCATGTTTTGCCATTACGAAGCCCACTTTGATGAGTTCTTTATGAGAGCCTGAAGATTTATGATAGCTCTTAGTTTTCAATCTTTCTAATGCCCAGAAAGCTGCGAACGACTAAACAGAAGCCTCTTCGAGTCACTCAGTCCGTTCTACTCAGATTCTTTTTTGAATTCGTCACACTCTAAGATATTACTGGTAATATCGATCGGTAAAAATCATACGCCGACTCAAAGTAGAGAAGTCGGTGTCGATCGTGGAATTCAATGGCCTAAATCAAAATCCACACACTGAAGACCAGAAGGAAGTCCACGCTTGTTTTAGTCCATCAATGTTACCATTTACTTGTGTCTTGAATTAAGTTGATGCTAGAATTGCTTTCAAATTTTTCGATGCCCTGCGGATCGCACACTCTAAATTATCGTTAGTTATTTTGCCTTGTTCAATCACGATTCAAAAATATTTTGCTTATTTTTATTATCTTGAAGTTAGCCCAAGGATTCTTTAGCACATCTGAGATCTTTCAAGTGCGCATAGACTTGCAACATTGCAAGCAAACAACCGATGAAGAACTGGCATTCAACAGTATTTTGACATGCAGAGGCCCATCATACTAGCTAATACCGCGTCGTTTGTTCATACAGCAATGTCACCTCTGCAATGGGCACAGTGCTCATATCAGGCTGTTCAATATTGTCACCAGCGTAATTTTATATTTGTGTTAGATAAAGAGGTTTTTAGTTATCTTTTAGCTTAGGGTTTAGGATTTTGGGTTTATTATTTAATTGCTGTGTGTTATGAGGTTTGCTGCTAATAGTTTACTGGTTAGCCTTTTGATTTTTTTGGGTTTGAGTTTTCGGTTTTAGGGTTTAGGTCTTATGGTTTAGGGTGTAGTATTTAGGTATTGGAGGAAAATCTAAAGGGAAAAGGTAGCTATAAACCTGCTTATTTAACGTAAATATAAACATACGCTGGCGACCGCGTTGAACGGCCTGCTATGAGCACTGTGACCGTAGCAGATTTGACATAGCTGTGTGCACAAACTATGCCGTATTAGCTAATCGTACAATACACACACCGCGACACAGAAACAGGCTGTGCTAAGACTGGCTGGCCTCGACGATGCTACTTAGCCAGGTGCTGGAATGCAAGCAAAACTAAACTGGCTGCATTGCCATTGGGGCTGCGGCGATTGCCTGCTCTTCCACTGGTTGCACTGCCATTGGCTGCATTGCCATTGTGCCTTATGACCTAGCTATCGCTGCAGGTGCGTAATTGGGGCGGGACGACGTAGGCCTAATCTCAATTCACCCAAAAAAATTCTGGCTAGGCAGTTCTGATCTTTACGCAGTAAAGTAAAGTGAGCTACAGTCAGCCACGATTTACGAAATAGTTAGGTACCGGAAAATCTGAAGTCGACTTTTCATCAGTCGAGGGCACTACAAGTAAGAGGTCCTTGCAGGACTCGAAACCTAAAGCTGGGCCTTCAAGTGAGAGCACCTGAGACCCCCGAGTAAAGGCCCAGGAGTGACCACTTCATACTTTCGGCATGCCGTACAACGTTTATCGGCGTACTTGCAGTTACGGCATTATTGAGAGCAACAATACCACTGGGGGGGGGAGGGCTACTGTAGTCCAACCTATCTCAAGTTCGTATGCTGCCTAACCCAAAGACGCATTTTAGGGAGTAGGAACCTTTTGGTAAGCTATTCGTAACTATAGCTAACCTCGCGCAAGTTGATATTATGGGGGGGACTTGTGTGGAGGAGTGAGTAGGAAACTATCTAAGTAACCCCCCCCCCCGAATAGAAATCGGAAGATGCCTGGTTTGACTTCCGGTCCGGCTCACCAAGTGTTTACGACATAACCCGAAAGCAGGTGAATTCAACTCGAACCCAGGGGGCTTTCTGCAGGGGGCGTGCTGCAGAGGGGCGTGGCTGCAACTATGCGTGCTGCAAACACTAATTCCTCGATATGCTCACTTTTTTTTTACAGAAGGAGTGTCTATTAAACGATCTAGTCCTCTCAGTTTGCAATGAGTGTTTTCTTTCTAATTAATATTTTTATTCCTATTATAGCTGTGAGGCTGAGGCTCGTGATCCTACGACTAGATTTTAAGTTTTAGCGATTTCAATCTTAAAATAACTGATCAAGAGCCAGAGAAATAGTGTAGCTGATACGAGTCCACCTTTGGCTCTGGGAGCAATATGACTCGGGCATCATTAACCACCAGATGCTGGGTGCACAAAGTTATTGTAGTCAATTATATATAAATCCAATCAACGGGAATGTGCAAGGAGCATCTAGAGGGATGCAATTCGCGATTCAAGCATTGACCTGCAAAGTTATAGGGTGGGTGTGCACACAATTAAACTGAGCCAATAGCAGGCTACGCTGGCAAGCGGCAAGGCCAGATAGATAGAGTCAGACAAACCTGCCGGATAGAGAGAGACAGAGACAGAGACAGAGACAGAGACAGAGACAGAGACAGAGACAGAGGCAGAGGCAGAGGCAGAGGCAGAGGCATAGGCATAGGCAGAGGCAGAGACAGAGACAGAGACAGAGACAGAGACAGAGGCAGAGACAGAGGCAGAGAGAGACAGACAGGGAGAGAGACAGGGAGAGAGAGAGAGGGAGAGAGGGAGACAGAGAGACAGAGAGACAGAGAGACAGAGAGACAGAGAGACAGAGACAAACAGACAGACAGAGAGACAGGGATAGAGACTGAGAGAGACAGAGACAGAGATAGAGAGACAGAGACGGAGAGAGACAGAGGCAGAGACAGGGAGAGAGAGAGAGGGAGAGAGGGAGGGAAACAGAGAGAGAGAGAGAGAGAGAGAGAGAGAGAGAGAGAGAGAGAGAGAGAGAGAGAGAGAGAGAGAGAGAGAGAGAGAGAGAGAGAGGAGTGAGTGCAATTTCGCACATATTGCCACGTAAATCACATATTAAATAAGACTGTGCTAAATGTGCAGAGTTCCTGCCGTGGACGGGTTCCTCGTGACTTGCACTCTTTTTTCTTTCCACAAAGCTCAGATGTGTCGCATACGTGTGGCGTGGTGTGGCAGTGAACCCAGGCGACGGCACCATGGACTAGCATTGCCACATCATATAACCCATTTCAACAGACGCCTGAATTAGTTTCGGACCACTTTTAAGCGCCACTAGGTGAACCCGGTAAGCTTCCTATAAGCAGTAATGTCTGTAATGCAGGGCCGCAATGAGAGTCGCACTCTCGATTCTCCCAAAGAAGCTAATTCTAAGCTCCTTGCGAAGCTCCCAAAACAGTGCAGAAACTTGATCCGAGCGCTCCGAAAGAGGCCGTCTCAGTCGGTGTCTTTGACAAGCGACTTCAGCGGATACTCCAGATCTTCAAAAGTCTACTATGAAGTAAACTAAACATTCAAGTTAACAATTTACTAGCGTGAATTAAAATAGAAAATTCTCCGTGCACCTTTCCTCATTTCCCGGCAGCTTATAAAGAGAGGCCTTGAACTTGAACTTTAGAGCTACAAATTGACTTTAACATGGAGCTAAACCTCGTCTTTGAAGAGCCTGGCACGTGGTCAACGAGTTTTTGACCGACTATGTTCGCAGAAGATCTTTAGCCGTTCTAAAAATTAATTTAAACCTAACTTTTCTTCATTTTAACTGTTAACTTAACGCATTGCTTATACTATTAAGAATTTGAAAAAGCTTTAGTTCAATGTCAAGGGAATGCCACCCGGAAGCCTCTTTGTACTCCCTAAACAAAATTAGCCCTCCTATTTGGAAAGTCTTCGCGGCACGCCGAGATTGCACCGCTCGGTGCGCAAGTCTAATCTGTCTGCAAAGAATTCCTTTTGTGTAAACTTACGATCCCCATGGAAGGAAAAAACTGCTCCACCGCGCACGTCGGAAGCACGCCGTTCTAGCTGCCTTCCTAGTGCCGTCTAAAATAGCGAGCCGCATTTTCGGGAGAAACACCTTCAAAATCTGCGACGGAAAGCAAGCCTCTACAGCAGATGTGCACAAGTGTACGTTTCTTCCATGCCTGCATGTACGCGTATACGTATGCACTCGGTTAGCCGCTTTTCGGTATAAGTGCTCGGCAGAGTTAAGACGCGAGCCTCAAAAGAAATAATCGCTGCGGAAGCACTAAAATAACTTTTCTCCCGATTAAAGAACAATTAAAATCCTACTGGGAGCCAACTCTCGATGCCACGAAAGCGAGCCGCGTCGCTATCGTGTTTAGTCAATCTAACGAAACTTGGTAGATTCTATCTGGTGAACACCTAAAATTTTCGCGCAGAAGAGAACACTTTCGGTGCCGTTCACTAAGTACCTTACAGTACAGTACAGCAGTCCTTCCGCGGAAGCCTGGTAGCCGCCAGAAAAAGGGCTCTCAGACCTTCGAAGATGGATCAGCCCGCATCGCTTCTTCAGGGCCTCCCCCTAGGGCTTCCCTTCATAGGGCTTTTGCTTACTCAAGCCTCGACTTTTGAGGTCGAAGTTTAGCTGCGCCCTGGCTGAATCCTTGCTGCGCTCTGTTTTGTCTGTGCATTTCTCGCATCAGGACAGCGCAGCGTGCGTGCGTCCTAGGACAGAGACCCGGCATTCCTGCTGCCCGCCTGTCACGTGGGAAGTCAGCGGCCCCCAATGCTTGACTGCTAGATTCTAGAAAACAGCTCGCAGCCCCTGACGAGGACCTGCTCTCCACGCTAACTCGATCGGCCTGGCTGTACGGGGCCAGGGCCTCTGAACTTGCTACAGAATCAGCCGAGTAATTTGGCATTATGTGGTTTAGCCCCGTGGCAATGCCGTTTGTGGCCCGTTTGCACTAAATACTAGAGCCCGTTACCACTCTACGTTGCAGTAACTGAGCACTCTTTACTGTAGCGCTTTAACGGGACTTGAAAGCACTTTACACGGCAGCACACTAAAGCATTCTAGGGCTTCCTGTTCACCGGACTTAACTACGCACTTCGTTGCGCTCGCTGACTTGAAAGCACTTTACACGGCAGCACACTAAAGCATTCTAGGGCTTCCTGTTTACCGGACTTAACTACGCACTTCGTTGCGCTCGCTGTCTCGGTTGTCGTCATTCAGCATTCCGCCAGAATCGAGCGGTCCAATCGTAACGCACTCGTGCCACGAACGGTCATCGACAATCCATGCGACCGGCTCTGTGTTGGCTGCTGCTGCTGCTGCTGCGTAGACTCTTACGCCCGCCGCCGGCCGGTGGGCTATCGCTTGCAGACGCAGAGCTCGGCAGATTTCGATCGGAGTTTCGAGCGGTGTCTGAGTCGGCTTGGGTCGGTGCGGCGCCTTTCCTGCGCCGTAAACCCTCTCGCTCGCTCGCTCGGCTCCCACGACGCGACTCTCTGCTTGCAGCCCTGGCAGACCCGGGCGGTCAGACCAGTCAGGCGGCAGTCAGAGTTGAGAGGCACAGGTGATCCTTGGCGATCCAGGGCCGATGCAATGAGGGCCCGTTTGTTTGTTCGATCTGCCATTCGCAGCCAACGGAACATCCTCCGAATCATCGCGGGCCTAGCGCTCGAGATGGGCGCAAACAACTCGTTTTCGTCGACCTCGAGCATAATTCTAGTCGACTCTGCCGAGCTTGTCTCTTCTTGAGATCTGCACCGTCAGCGCCGGTCCACTCCAAGCCATTCTCGCGAGTCGCACCCCAACGCCACTGACGTCAAGAGTTCCAGCTAATCGCTGCTCTAGTACCGACGTTCTTCTAGTGCCTCAAAAAAGGTAACGTGCTATTACGGAAATTTTGACCTATCCCCCATCACGGCTCAGGCTTTAATTGAGCTCATTTATCAAACGCACAGCGATTGACCAATTGTGATTGCACTCGATTACTAAGTTAAGTTCTTACACTGACCAATAGGGCCCGCTACGGTTTGGCTCCTTTATACCTAGCTGAACTGCTGAACCAGTTCCAGCCCCTGGTGCCCCCACGTCCTCTGTGAACAATAAAATAGCTGTTCCGTTACTTCCTTGAAAAAGGCCGTTGGCGACAGAAACCTTTGCTTTGCATGTCCTACACTGTGGAACTCGCCTCCAAACATTTTACGCAATGGCATCTTTTCATCTCACTCCCTCTCTCTCTCTCTCTCTCTCTCTCTCTATCTCATGTCTAAATCCGCCTCTCTTCTTCTCTCTCCGCTTCTCTCTGTCCCTCTATTTCTGTCTGTCTCTATCAGCCTCCGTCTGCCTCCCTCTCTCTTTCTATCTCCCTCTGTCTCTTTCTGTCTCTCTCTCTGTCTCTCTTTGTCTCTCTATCTCTGTCTCTCTCTCTCTCTCTGTCTCTCTTTATCTCTCTCTGTATCCGTCTGCCTCCCCCTGTCTCTTTCTGTCTCTCTGTCTCTCTCTGTCTCTTTCTGTCTCTGTCTCTCTCTGTCTCTCTCTGTGTCCCTCTCTATCTCTATCTGTCTCTTTCTGTCTTTCTCTCCTTGTCTCTCTCTCTCTCTCTCTGTGTCTCTCTCTGTCTGTTTGTTTCTCTGTTTGTCTCTCTGTCTCTCTGTCTATCTCTGTCTCTCTGTCTCTCTCTACTTGTTTCTCTGTTTGTCTCTCTGTCGGGGTAGCTATGGATGCTTAAGACTCTGCACTGAAGGAGCAGTGCCCCGAGCCTTTAGCTCGGCGGCGGTGAGCTAGCGGAGCATCATTTGCACAAACGAGTGCTCATTCTTAAATTTGGCACGTTGGCTGCAGAGATGGCGAACGCCGACTGAAGTGCCGCAGTCAGGTTGGAGGCGAAATCTTCAGTCGCCTCGCGGACCTCCGGCGCTCGCGTAAGGACTCCGCTTCGACTTCGGAGTGATATATCTGCCGCGCAGTCCAACGGCCACGATAGCCGACAGACCGCTCGCCCCGCGTTTGGACAAGCGGAAAATGCAGGGCGGCGCCGAAATTGTCCGCGCTTCACAAGTTCGCCTGTGCCCTCGCTGCGTCCAGCGACGCTTGGCTTTCCACTTCCCAGGGCGGAACCTTGGGGGCGGCGGTTGCTTGAGGGAAGCGCAGGAATGCTGGGACTTGTGAATGCGCTGAGGGGCGCAAGCGTGCTAATCGCCCGGCGTCTCGAACAATAATGCGTGCGAGATGCTTGCGGCAATCCCAGTCTGGCGATCCGAAAACGCACCCGGCGCCAGCTCTCGACACACCCAAGTACTGCAGCAGCTCCGCCGCCGTTGCACCCGAGAGACAACGCCTACTGGACTGAATGCGACCAGTCTCTCCAGCCAGTGGGCTCGGTAGTGGGACTAAAGCTCCATTTGTTCCTGTGGGATAATAGGTACGACGCCGTCGGAGCAGAAGCCGCCTTCTCTTGCCTTATCACGTGCGCTGCTGCTGCTTTGACTGGTTTGGCCCGGATTAGCTCGGTGTAACTGGCCAGAGTATACCCGACTTCGAGTATGCCCGGGGTTACAACGGCCTAGGCCACGGTAGACCCGGGTGGGTGGTGTAAAATAGGCTATGACTAATGATTTTTCTCTGGAGTAGAATGTACCTCGTCTGAAAGAATACGCCGAGCGTGAATCTTTTATAACTATAACTTTTAATTATTGTTGATCTGTCAGTGTCAGTGATCCGAATAGAGGACATCCGAGACGAATTTCCGCTGACGTCCGACAAAATACTTACGTCAATATCTCATGAGCGTATATATGAAAGTGAGATTTTCCATTGGATCAATTAGCACAGTTTCCAGAAGCAATCGAAGCTATGGTCACGGTTTGCTTCGCGGCGAAGCAAAAGACGAATTTGCAAGCAACTTGCGATTTTGTGAAGTTAAAGTCGAGCAGCAAAACGCTCGCCACAGCAGGACAGGCGACGCGGGCGGCCGCTCGTACAACGGAAAGCGAATCCTGGGTTTTCACG
Organism: Cristatella mucedo; assembly: GCA_009760855.2. NCBI lineage: Eukaryota > Metazoa > Bryozoa > Phylactolaemata > Cristatellidae > Cristatella > Cristatella mucedo. Next base: position 1,817,746 of record WPIO01000048.1, on the reverse strand, counting down.
GTCCCTCACTATAACGCGGTCCCGCTCAGAATTACGCACTGCGCGCACGCTTTGTCATCTGTAGTGGCACCGAGTCACGGCGACTAGGTGCATTGCTAAGCTGGAATCTTCTACAGCGTACACAGAGCCAGAGGGCTTTCGGTGCACATACGGTAACCAACATTCCGACTTAAGAAACAGTCTGTGGACAGGTGAGGTATGTGGACAGGTAGGCAGGTGAGAGATCGAAATGGTGAGTGCCTAAACATAAGAACGGGGAAGAAGAGCCGGGAACAAAGCGCCGGCGCGAATTGGTGCACCGCCACGCTAAAGATGCGCGTGTGTGTCGCTCAAAACTACTGGTGTGACGGGATACAACTTGGCCTAGAGGTCCATAAAGCGAACGAGGCCACAATATGCCTCCGGGGCATAGATTGTTTTAACCTCGGGTATACTCCGGCCTGCGGTTATACTATATCTAGCACGTTACACGGGGACGCAAGCCGACTAGCCAGCTACCGTGGCGAACTATTCACTTTGGCGGAACGGAACCGCGACCGCTCTTTTTCGACAAGTCCCGCCCTCACGAGAAGATTGATCTTAATATTTTCGGTCCCTACATTTTCTAGATATCCAACTCTCGTCTGTCTCTTAATTGTTCTCCTCTCTTGCTCCTTCACCGACTCTCTCTCTCCTTCGCTCCATCTCCCTATCTCTGTCTGTCTCTCTTTGTCTCACTCGCTTTCGCTCGTCAAGCTTTTTCCGTGACCTTTTCTATTTTTTTAATATGTTTCTCATTGTCTCCCTCTCTCTCTCTCTCTCTCTCTCTCTCTCTCTCTCTCTCTCTCTCTCTCTCTCTCTCTCTCTCTCTCTCTCTCTCTGGACGCCACTGAGGTTGCGTAAATTACATTGTGCTGTGTTCGTTTTGTTCACTGAGTATAAACTCGAACATGCTCCACGCAGACTACCCAAACCAACGACATTAGTGCTACAGCTTGCTCAACACTATCGTGTAAGTGCTTCATATAGATAGCAAATGTATGCAAATTTGTATATGATTAAAGATTAATGACCCGTGCTGACTGGCAGCCTCCCGCCTAATACATTCTTAATCGCCGCTCGTTCATCCGGCGGTCGATAAAAACACGGGCTCCGTTGCACAGTTAACTAAGGCTCCGGTCCGGAAGCAGCGCGCAAGCGAGGCGCGCGGTGGTGGCGTGATGGCGATCGACAATAGTGGCCTCAATCTGCCTATAGCTGCCTCGCGACGACTACGCCTCGCTCGGCACTCGCACAGCGACGCCACCTGGCACGGCACTCGCACAGCGAGTCATTTCCGGGTCATGTCGAGTGGCATGCGGTAGCTGGAGAGCCGAATTGCCACGAGCCGTATCGGCCGCGTAACCGTATTACCTCTGCGCGCCTCGCCTTTAGTGGCCAACGCTGACGAGCGGTCAGCGTAGCCAAGCAACGCCTCTAAACTCTGCAGCTAGGCTTGTCTGCCGTGAGCGTCGCAGTTGCCACATTACTCCACTTCTCGCCGACCTGCACTGGCTACCAGTCAAGCAACGGATTGACTTCAAGGTTTTGTCGCTCACTTTTAGGTCCCTTCATTCTATGGCTCCAGCCTATCTTTCAGATATACTACCCCATCAGGCCAAGCATCGTACCACTCGCTTTTCGGAATCCAACAGTCTGGAAATACTTCGTACAAACCTTAAATCCTTTGGAGACCGTGCATTTAGCTCGTATGCTCCCAAAGCCTGGAACTCCCTCCCGACCTGCGTCAGAACATCCCCTGACCTGACCACATTTAAAAGAAACTTAAAAACACACCTATTTAGGACAGCATTTAGTGAGTCCCTGTGATTCATCATTGATGTGCTTACGCGTGCTGACACTGTGCATGCTGCCACTAACCACATTTGCATGCTGACCTTGTGCATGTAACCCCTAACCATATTATTCATTTTGTTTGTTTTTCAAGCATGATTTTACTTACTATTCTATTGCATATCACTTTGCAGCAAATGTAAAGCGCATAGAAAGAGATCAAGTTCCCTGAGGGCGCTTTATCAAGTGCAATATTATAATTATTATTATTATTATAAAGGCGATACCAGTACGCATCTACACCAGATGCCGCGCGTCGCACCGCCGAATCGTAAGACGCTTACGTAGCGGGACGCTTCAGCCGCGAATGTTTCGGCCACACGAACGAGATGAGTACAAGAAGAACCGAAACAGCTTTGAGCAAACTGAAAGCTTCAAAAGAGAGCTCGGTTCAGTAAAAAAAAAGAAGCAAATTGTATCTTGGGATCTTACCGCTGTTTGCCGGTGGTGTTCCTGTTTCAGGCACTGACGTCCAAGTTGTCAGCTCAGTACTGCTGCTGTCACTTCCAACTGTGGGAACAAACAACAGGTCTAAAGCGTACTTCCATAGCAGAAAGTAACAGCTAGCTTGTTCAGTAACCTTATTTATGTAGCGGCTGAGGAGAATTTATTGCTGTCACTCGCCAGAGGGCGCAAGCTGCAGCTGGCGTCTCTAGAAGTAGGCGCGCGCTCGCTGCTCGCGCGAGGAAATGCGAGCTTAATGCCGGCTGATTGCCTCCCCTTTGAACGAATTAGGGCAATCGCACTTTGTGTGGCCTGTGGACAGTTGGCGCCGCTCGCTCCACTTCCGAAAAGGATCCGAACGAAATGGGTGTGGCATCCCAAATGACCCGTATGCACTCCGGGTAACGGCTGGCGCCACGCCGCGGTCGTCGCTGCTGCTAGGATCTATGGCTCGAGCGACGGACGAACGCGTGCGGAGCGAAGCGCAGCCGATCGCAGCGCGAGGCTTCGAGGCGCGGCCACCGAGTCGGCCCGCGCGACAGCGTTCCCCGCTCCCGCTTATCTACCCGAATTAATCGCTCTTCGGGCCTCTCATCTTGGCCGCCGGCTCTTCCAGCTCGGGTCACTTGCTTGCGCTCCCAACTAACTAATTTGAAGTCCCTCGGCAGTCGTCGTGCCTTCGGTCGCTCTCACGCTGCCTAAGCTTGGAACTCGTCGCTGAATGACACGACTCTTCAACGCCAACATCGCGACGTCGTCTTCGCCTGATTTGACGGCATTCGCAAAAAGAAGCTGAAAGCTCTCGCTGTTCCGTCCGGGCATCGCTCTATCCTTGTGAATTTTCCTTCTATGCTGTTGTGCGTTGTGAACCGGTCGGTACACGTCGTGACACGGAGTCAGCGGCGACACGGTTTTGCATGGCATCCAATGGGCGTGCGTGTCTTTCCCCGATGTGCTTCGTTCGCTTGTTTCGCACCGCTATGAGAGTGCTTGTAACCGTAGACCCGTGGCTGGCATTCTACGTCCTTTTGCATTATTTTGTTGGCATCTTAATTGTGAGAGCTTTTATGTGCTTGCTTAAGCAGGATCCTTTATACTTTCCACAACTATTAGTTTTTGCTTCTCTAGCAGCAATTTAATGCACCTGAAAATAGATTAAGCTATTTTGATCGATACTCAAAAGGCTTAACGTTATTAGTATTAGTAATAATTCAACACCCGATTCTGGCTATATTAGTGCATATTTAGCAAATCGGCAAGGTTCGTGCTCTTCACACCGGGGTCGTAGGTTCGAGTCGGGCTGTGAGTGATTTTTCTTATTGACCACTGGCAAGCCCTAGTGAGAGCCATTAAAGGCACTTCTGCTGTACAAATGAGGCTGTTAAATCAGAGAACCCTAAACATTTATAATGTAGCTACAATCAGTCCCGACTTACGACGGTTTGACTTAAGACAACTTGGAGATACAAACTCGGCCACGGTCGCGCAAAAAAAAATCGAAGAAAATCAAATTTGATCCGAGAAAACTTTCGAAGTCAGCACGCGGTCGGTAGATTTGACAACGCGGCAAACAGTAGGGAAGAAACAATACCTGTCAGCTATGCATTGTGACTACTAAGGGTCCTCTCTTGCGTGAATTGATAGAGGTAAGACGTATTCACAGCGGTCTCCGGTATTCTCCTCTATCGCTCATGGAATGTTGCTAGAAGAAAATTACTGCAACTTTGAGCAATTCCTTAAAGTTTAAAGGCAAGACAGAGATTCTCTTGCCTGCTATCGTGCAACCTTCCAGAAGGGGAAAAACAAAAACTGTCAAAGGTCGATTCCTATTTCATCAGAATAGAAAAGATTGAAGCTAAAACATCTGCTAGCACAGCAGCTAATTTATCTCAGCGACCTTCCAGTCACTAAAGTTTATAGGAGGAGGAAGTTCATGATCCTCTAGCAAAATAGTCCTACTCCTCCTAATCCCCCTTGCAATAGTTATCACTGTTACAGTACAACAACTACCAGCTTCCGTATGCACGAAAATACTCCACATAATGGTAAGTAAATGTAATTTTTTTTACTCGTTCTTATTTTATTTCTTATTTTTGGTATACGTATTTGTAAAAAAAAACTCTATTCGCTTGCTTCTCAATGTCTTCGGCGGAACGTTTCATAATAGAACGTATCCTATACCAATCTCGACGTACAAAAAACGACTTGCAAAATGTTTTCCTGTCCCTATGTATTTCGCGAGTCGGGGGCTGATTGCATACGATTTCTGAACTATCTACTTTGTAATATTTTACATGACATCATTGAAGGTGTGCTATTGTTTCAGTCTCTCTCTCTCTCTCTCTCCCCCTCTCTCTCTCTCTCTCTCTCTCTCTCTCTCTCTCTCTCTCTCTCTCTCTCTCTCTCTCTCTCGCTCTCTCTTTCTCTCTCTCTCTCTCTCTCTCTTTCTCACTGTCTGTCTGTCTCTCGCCCCCTCTCCAATATCACGAAAGGTCAAAAGGCAGGCTTGATATCTGCGACTTGTGTTTCCTTAGTGACTCACATTCAAATTATATAGGTTGACTATGACGATATAGCTATGATGTGCATTCATGTCAAATTGGGGGAGACAATTTAACAATTTTCGGATGAAGCTACAGCATGCACTCTTCTAGCTTATGTTCATTAATAAATTGTGCATTGAATTATGAAATATTGATAAGCACCCTTTTGATTAGTGGTTCGTATAATTACGCACTTAAAAGCTGCAGAGCTTATCTCCCAGTGAACGAATAAAAATACAGAGCCTGACTTGGACAGTAAGTCTTAGCGAGGGTCTGCCGTACGGCTACGCATTGCTAATCTGCGTCTGCGCAGCCATGCACTTATTTGCATCGTAATCAATTTTTAAATTGAATTTTTCCATTTGGCGTTGGACGGGTACACAATAGTACTACAAATATCGCAAAGGGCAGAATATAAACATGACATAAGCGACTTGAGCGTACGGACTGACTAACGGACTCACGTGCTCTCATTCCAAATTGTATAGATCAGTATTACGCACAGTCTGTGAGGTAGCACTGTTTCTTATGCAGCTAAAAGACGGCATTGCTGTAGCAGAGCGCAGTCACCGTGCGCGAGCAGGTCTATTTTCAGAGCAGCTACCACGTTTTTTTTAAAGAACGCGATCCTGTTATTTGAGATCCTGGATTGGATAGTGTTTCTAAACATCTTTCAAGCGGCGTTCTGAGCGGCATTAATTCATCGCATAGGTTCAGGCTCTCCAAAACTGATAAAACCTTTATTCGATTGTGAGAAAGAGGTTTCTGTGCTTCGCGCCATCGACATCAAGCTCAATGCACTCTCAAAATGAAGATTGAAAAGTATAAAACAGGGCAAGCCGAGCCTTTTCTGACAGATTGTGAGGAGAAGGCACTGACCCCTCCCACCCCCCCCCCCCGCCGTCGCGCCCTACGAGAATGGGGGGCTTAGCCGTCACTCATCACTCGCGGCGCCAAAATCCTGTCTCCATCGTCCTTGCCCCGCCGACCGACTGACTGACTGAAGGCCATTTTTCTAAATGCGGACCACAGCTTCCCTTGTATCTCGCTCTGCGTCTTGCTCTGTCATTGCTTCTGAGTACGCCCACTGGAGTCTCTGTGCGGCCATCCGTCCGTGCCATCCATACCATCCACCTGCCCTATCCATCCATGCAAACTCCGCTCATCAGTTTACAAGCGCTTTTGCTAATTAACATGGCCGACAGCTTCTGTGCGTATATCCATCCCAGGCTTGTCGTAACTTTGAATGTCATTGCACGCGTGAGGCCCTAAGCGCCCTTCCGCCGTCTGGGTTTGCTTCGGGGCGGCAGCGGCTAATCGCTCCTAGACGACGAGTGGTCAGCGTTCCTAAGCAACGCTTCTTGAGGCGACACCGAGTGCGCGTCTACCCCTGACCCCGCGCGTCGCACCGCCGAATCCTTAGACGCTTACGTAGCGGGACGCTTCAGCCGCGAACGTTTCGGCTGCACGAGCGAGATGAGTACAAGAAGAAGAAAGAAGAACCGAAACAGCTCTGAACAAACTGAAAGCTTCAAAAGAGAGCTCGGTTCAGTAAAAAAAAAGAAGCAAAACGTATCTTGGGATCTTACCGCTGTTTGCCGGTGGTGTTTGTGTTACAGGCTCTGACGTCCAAGTTGGCTGCACCGTACTGTCGTTTTGACTTCCAACTGTGGGAACGAACAACAGGTCTAAAGCGTACTTCCACAGTAAAAAAGTAACGGTTGGCTTGTTCAGTATCCTTAATCATATAGTGGCAGAGGAGAATTATTTGTCGTCACTCGCCCGAGGGTAGAAGCAGCAGCTGGCGTCCCTCATAGGAGGCACGCAAAAAATCTTCTGTAATGTATCTCCGTCAGTAACTCCACAAAGTCATAAAGACCATGTGGGTGTTACGCAGGAGAGTTTTGTATAGCGCACTCACAGCCTAAGCGGCTTTTGGTACGCATTCGGTAGCCAACAGACTTCATCTCATGCAACAAAGAGAAAGTGGGAAGCATAGCAGAGTTAGGAGAGCAGTTGAGGTAGTGAGTAGCATAGAAGTAGAAGTTCAGGACCATGACAGCGTTTGCGGCAGGCGACTTCAGGCCTTCTCGTTGGAAGCTTGTAGGAGGTACGAGGTAATGATCAGCGCTGCGACGCCGCCTCCGGCGCCCGAAGAAGAGACAGATAGAGAGAGAGAGAGAGAGAGAGAGAGAAAAAGAGAGAGAGAGAGAGGGAGAGAAAAGAGAGAGAGGAGGGAGGGAGAGAGACAGAGACAAAGAGACACAGAGAGAGAGAGGGAAAGAGAGAGAGAGAAAGAGAAAGAAAGAGAGAAAGAGAGAGAGAGAGAGAAAGAGAGAGAGAGAGAGAGAAAAGATAGAGAGGAGGGAGGGAGAGAGACAGAGACAAAGAGACACAGAGAGAGAGAGAGAGAGAGGGAAAGAAAGAGAGAAAGAAAGAGAGAAAGAGAGAGAGGAGGAGGGAGGGAGAGGGAGAGAGAGAGACAGAGACAGAAAGACAGAGAGAGGGAGAGAAGGAAGGAGAGAGAGAGAGAGAGGGCGAGAGCGAGAGAGAGCTGCTGCTTAAGGTTCTCTCCCTATCTACCAGCTAGGTCGTTAGCTGTACGCGTTTTTCTGGCTACTGCAATAAATACCATTTTGCTCACAGGTCGGTCGTGCTAATCGCTGTTATTTTCTCAGCCTCACCAAGTCCTAGTCAGTGACCCAGCTCTAAGCTCATAATAGCAGGGCGTCGCATTGCGCTGGCATGGGTGTGGCCTGAGAACTCGTTGTCTGCGATTTTCATATTTCACAGAGCTATAAGACACTGAACGCGCGAAGCCCATAGCTGCTGGGGAGTTGATGACGCGTTGGTTACCACGACAGCCATAACGCCAACGTCGGCACTCGGATCACGCCCGCGCGTTTAGCTCTACGAAATAGGAGCGACCATGTGGGGCGAGGCAGCGGCGGCGGCAGCGGCAGCGGCAGCGGCTGCGGCAGCGGCTGCTTAGGCGGCGGATGAGGCGGCGGCGTCGGCGGGAGTACATAGAGCGTTCACTGACTTCTCACGCTTCGAGCGCGCCAGGATAATCGCGCGCAAAACTATCACGCGACTTTGCCGCCCTCGGAGCAACGGAATTGAGTCGCTTTCAAGAGCTGAAAACGCGCTCGTCCATCGCCAAAACGATGGCGAGTCACGGCGCCGGTTGCCGGGGCGCGCGGCTGCTGTCGCCTGCTTCTCTCTGTCTCACTCTTCACCGCCGGCCGTGCGCGAGGGCGCGAGGCGCTGCCGATCGACGCGCCCACCTCTCCGACGCTGCCCCGCCGCCACCACCACCGACGCCACCGCCACCGCCGCCGCCGCCGCCACTGCCGCCGCCGCCACTGCCGCCGCCGCCACTGCCGCCGTCGCCGCCGCATGGCGACTGCGGGGTGCGAGCGAGCGAGCGAGCGGTCAGCTCCACGACAATCACTCGCCAAGTGGCTCGCCCGGCCTTCGCAGGCCTATCGCTTGCGGCGGTTCGCGACGGCGTCGTGCGCCGACAGCGACAACAGCGGCGAGGCGGCCGACGGAGCTCCGAGCGTGCGCGTAGGCGGCGCTAATGCGTCGCAGCGGAGCGGCGGAGTTAGCCCGCTTCCGAGCCTCAAACACTACGCCGCTACGCTGCGTCTTCGCGCCACGCAGATGTGGGCGCGTCCCCGCGGCCTCTCCGGTCAAGGACCGGAGAGGCCGCGGGGACGCGCGCGTAGCGTCCTGCGGACGGATCGACGCTTCCGCGCCGGCCGTCTGCGCTCGAGCTCGAGAGCGCGACCCGGCGGCAACGAGCAGCGGCCGGAGCTGAACGTTGACGTTCCGTCGGCGTTCGGCGGGCGCAGCGGGCGCGGCGCGTACCTGCGAGCACGGCGGCGGCAAGAGGCAGCAGGGCTAGCCAGGCCGTCCGCTCTGACTGGCGGCGGCGCATCGTCCGCTTGTCGGCTCGCTGCGCGACGACGTCACCCGCTAGTCGCCGGAGCGTAGACTATCCTTCTCTTAGAGCCGACGGTCTGCTTTGGCGCGACGTGGGCGGCGGCGGCGGAGGGCTGCTCGAGCGGACGAGCATGCCGGGCGGCGCAGGCGAGCTGACAACGCCGGCTGGCCTGCGTGCCGGTCGGTGAACGCAGGCCGGGGCGCGGCGCGCTGGCTTCCGGTGCTGTCGCTGGGCGGGGTCCGTATTGTCTGTCGCACGCTAGCGAGCGAAGACAATGATTCCGCGAGCGTGCGCTTGCGCGCCGAACCGAACAGTGGGACGGCGAGGAGCGGCGAAAATACTTAGCATAGCGCGCGGCGTTTGGCGGAGGACAGAGACAGAGACAGAGAGACGGAGCGGCTGGGCGCCCAGTGGCTTCGGAGAGAGGAGGGCCGGCCACGGCTGGCGGCTCGTCGAGGCAGCGAGGGGCGCCAGCCGTGGAGGCCGAGGAGTGGCGCGGTTAGCAGCATCGCGCGCAGGCCGGCCGCTTCAGTGGCTCTCACGTATCGATCTCGCGTGAGCGGTCGCAAGCTTGCGCGCCGCCCTCGCCGACGGCCGGTCGTGCGAGTGCGCGCCCGCGCGCAGGCCGGGGCCAGAGCTCGGCGGCGACGGTGGCCGCCGCAGCCGCTGCGCAGCCGAGCTCCCGCCGAGGTGATCGGCTGCGCAGTGGCCTTGCCTTGCGCAGGCCCTGCGCAGCCGCCAGCCTTTCCATCCCGCTCGTCGTCGCTGCAGCGCGACGTCGTCTCCCCTCGGCGGCCATTGAGCGGCCCAGCGCACCCTGCGCCGGTGCGCCGCTCGGCGACGGTGCGCTGTCGGCGCCGAGCGGCTTCGCTGTGCGGAGGCCGCCGAGCTGCCCCGCTACGGCCGTGGACTCGCCGCGCGGCAGCGCTGCGAGGCGCCGCAAAAAGGCTTCGGACTTCGTCGCCGCCGCCGCCGCCGAAAGTAGAGTCGTCGCGCGAACAGAGGGTTCTCGCGAGCGCAGCTGCGGTCGCGGCGGCGATGCCGGGCAGAGCGGCAGACCGCCGGATTTCGACGATCTGCTCAATCCGCCGGCCTCGATCCGCACGCGGCCTGAGCGCGGACCGGAAGCTGTAGCGTGCGTTCGCGAAGCAGCGCCTCGAATCCTGCGTTATCCAGCCGTCGGCCGCTGAGGCGGCGGCGGCGGCAGTAGACCGATCGGCGGTCGCGGAGACTTGCGCCGCCGATCGTGGCGACGACCACGTGGCTCCCGCTGATCCGTTAAGGCGCCGTGACAACGCCAGATCCCTTCACCGGTGAGCGGCGGCCCTGTAGCCGACTGTCACGAAAGCGTAATGGCCCACCATTCCTACCACACCTATCGTTCCTGCTGTCGCTCGACGTATAGTCGCCGCAGCGTATCTAACGTCAGTGAGGCCGTGACGAAGTCTGCCTTTCACCGGAATCAGCTAGTTGATCCGCTGCAGTCGGCGCTGTTTGGCTGTATGTCTTATTTAACAGTCAAGCTCGCATACCGACTCCTCGCCGAACGATTGCCGGTAGCTAGGGTTATAGCGTCCCGAGCAAACTTCTTTGAATCTCCAAATCTCGTTCCCGGTACTTAACGTAAGCACAAAAAGAGCCACTTAAATTGAGCGGCGAGATGCACAATTCAGCAAGCATAAGCACGCGAAGAACAATTCACAAGAACATCGCACAGCGAACACAATTTTGACACCGTGAGAAGTCAAGATATAATCCATGCGGAAGGAGACGTTGCAAAGAGAGGGTAGGTGAACTTTCCACTTCTTTTTAAATGGGGAGCATACGCAGTAAAGGCACAGTCTCCAATGGACCTAAGGTTGGTTAGAGGCACAGCTAAATAACGTCGGCAAGACGAGCGTGTGCTATGATAGGAAACCTTATTCGGAGGTATTACGGAAAGACTGGCCTGAAAGAAATAATAAAGAGACCTAAAATCTCGCGGCAGAACCTTGAAGTCGATGCGCTGCTTGATTTAGGAGCCAACGCAGGTCAGAGAGAAGTGATGCAAGGACGCGATATCAATCAACGTACACGAAAGGCAGGCAAATTTGAAGGCCGAGTCCGACATCGCGTGCAAGCATTTTACTTCAAATGCACGAAGGCCTGGAAGAAGCGGCTGCAGTCAGCTGATTTAGCGGCCACGTTTCTGCGGCGGCGGCGGCAGAAGAGCAGAGCCACGGCCTACCCACTTTCGCTTGCAGTGAGCGGGCAGGGAGCTGGACACAAATACTAGCTGCTGATTTGGCGCATGGCGCGGTGCCGACGTCTAATGGTAGCTTACTGTGCGATTGGCCCGGGCTGGACCGAGCTGCGCAAATCGCCCGCTTCACTAAAACTCAGGGCTGAACTTTGACCTTAAGCGGTTCGCTGCAGAAGTCGAGATCGCAAAGGCATGGGCCGGCTTGGCTGTCGTATCTTTATCTAAGCAAACCCAAATGACAGCAACGATAAGTTGCTGAAAGTACGACTTGACCGTGGAGCTGACGTGGTCATCTTGTGAAAGGTCATTTTGGAATAGGACACCTATATTGCGAAGAGATGCAACAGGAGATTTGCTGGTCGAGTCCAATTTGAGGGTTAGAATTTCCACGCTCTAGGAAGTTGGTTTGGTCGTCATTCAGTTTGAGGAAACTTACTGCCGTCTAAATGCAAATGCATGCTGACAATGCATTCAGCACTAGAGTTATGAGAGATCGACGTGCTGGAGGGCAGTGAGGGATCAAAGGTCAGCTAAAGCTGCGTGCTATCTGCTTAGAAATGAAAGCCTATATTGTGCTTGGCGATTACATTGGCTAGTAGGGGAATACAAATTGAGAAAGCAATTGAATGAAGAACAGATCCCCTGTGTACTTTATAATTAAAGGCCGCTCGGATGACTGTTGCCCGTTGACTTCAATGCGATTAGCAGACCGATGGACGGGGGGGGGGCGGACGTGAAGTGGATTGACACCTGGACAGCCACGATCACGCGAAATTTTTAAGAGAGACACCCATCAACCACTATGTCTTACAGATGGCTGCAAAAATTGTTGAACTACTTTACATACAAAGTTTTGCGACCATCAGCTCAAAAAACAACCAGCGACGAACTCGTTAAGCATAACGAAATCACTCACTTTATTAGTACTTAATGGTGCCCTCAGCAGCGATTGCAGGGCATGGTTGATGAAATGAGCCGTGATTGCACACTAGGACAGGTGGCTGCTTTTCACGATCTCGGTACCGAGGTTATCGTTTCGAATCCTGAGGTGGGCGATCCTTAATCGCCTCTGCAAATAGTGTTGATAGCCGCAAAGGCTCTCCTGTCTCTATACAAAAGAGGCTGTTAAATCAGCTAGGGTTTTTTATTAAATGAAGAGTGAAGAGTTAGTGTACGCTCTCCTAACTAAGCACTCAGCAAGCGTCGTTACAACACACCACACAGCTCTGAGCTGCTGCTGCTACGTCACTACGCTCTGCACTGGCACCCATCTCTCGAGAGCGCTGCACGAAGCGATGCAACAGTGTGAAGTAAGACAGCCAGGCTGAATACAAGGGCGACGCCTGCTCCCTATACCATGATCTCTGTCTCTTTGTCTCTCTGTCTCTCTGCCCCCTCTGTCTCCGCCCTTGTCTCTATGTCCGTCTCTCTGTCTGTCTCAAGGGCTGCAAACGCATGATGCAGCATTGAACTGCAGCTGGCGAACGTGCGAGCGCAGCTCGCCCTGGGCTGGCTGCGTGACGACCGGTGCAGAACGCCGACGGCAGCTGCCGCAGGCGCTGGACAAACATCGACGCCCAAGCTCGACGGCAGTCTACGCTTCGAGCGCACCAGCCGCAGCGGCGTGGCAGTGGGGCCGACGAGAGTGCACGACACAAGAAAGGCGACTGCGTGTTGCCGCGACCGCTGCTTGCAGCACAGCCCGAGCCCTTCGCGTGTCGAAGCCTCGATCGCTCTCTCGCGCGTGCCCCCGGACTGGCGGCGTTCCACGGATCGGTTGTCAGGAGGGAGTTTGTTGCCGCAGCGGCTCAGGAGAAATGGGACGGCGGCTTGCTTATTCGGCGCAAAACAATAAGGGGTGCAGCTTTCGCTCCGGGGGTGGGTGGATTGCAGTGAATAGCCAAAGGAAACATTGACTGCCCGCGAGGTTAAGCCGGGGCCTAATCGAACGTCCACGCTGCTCGAGCTGCGGCCGCCGGCGATAGAATCGCTAGGCGGCACTCGCAGCGACTGCCTGCGGGATTGTAAGGCGTCTGCACCTCGGCGCTTTCGCCGGCCCGAGCGAGGGCGCTCGAGCACCACCGCAGCAGCTGCATTCAGTGCGTCCCAGCAAGCACGGCAGCAGCCTCCCGAACTGATCTGCATGCGGCTCCGATGGTCACAGTGACGCTGTCTCCGCCAGCGGTGGGGTGGCGAGGGCAGCTGCTTTCGCGTCGGCAAGCAGCCGCTGCAAGTCTGTCCCTGAGAGAGAGAGAGAGAGAGAGAGAGAGAGAGAGAGAGAGAGAGAGAGAGAGAGAGAGAGAGAGAGAGAGAGAGAGACAGACAGACAGACAGACAGACAGACAGACAGACAGACAGACAGACAGACAGAGACGGACAGAGACGGAGAGAGACGGAGAGAGGCGGAGACAGGCAGAGACAGACAGACAGATACAGGCAGATACAGGCAGACAGAGGCAGACAGAGGCAGACAGAGGCAGACAGAGGCAGACAGAGGCAGACAGAGGCAGACAGAGGCAGACAGAGGCAGACAGAGGCAGACAGAGGCAGACAGAGGCAGACAGAGGCAGACAGAGGCAGACAGAGGCAGACAGAGGCAGACAGAGACCGACAGAGACCGACAGAGACCGACAGAGACCGACAGAGACCGACAGAGACCGACAGAGACAGACAGAGACAGACAGAGACAGACAGAGACAGACAGAGACAGACAGAGACAGACAGAGACAGACAGAGACAGACAGAGACAGACAGAGACAGACAGAGACAGACAGAGACAGACAGAGACAGACAGAGACAGACAGAGACAGACAGAGACAGACAGAGACAGACAGAGACAGACAGAGACAGACAGAGACAGACAGAGACAGACAGAGACAGACAGAGACAGACAGAGAAAGTCATAGAGAAAGAGACCGAGACCGAGACCGAGAACGAGACCGAGACCGAGACCGAGACCGCGACCGAGACCGAGACCGAGACCGAGACCGAGACCGAGACCGAGACCGAGACCGAGACCGAGATAGGCAGACAGACAGACAGACACACGGACAGAGAGGCAGACAGACAGACCTACCCAGAGACTGGGGCAGAGGCAGAGACTCAGAGAGGGGCAGAGAGAGACTGCGCGAGAGAGAGAGCAAGCGAGAGAGAGAGAGAGAGAGAGAGAGAGAGAGAGAGAGAGAGAGAGAGAGAGAGAGAGAGAGAGAGAGAGCAAGCGAGAGAGAGAGAGAGAGAGAGAGAGAGAGAGAGAGAGAGAGAGAAAGAGAGCGAGAGAGAGAGAGAGAGAGAGAGAGAGAGAGAGAGAGAGAGAGGTCCCAGCTTCGCGGTTTGGAAGCCAAGTGGGATAGAGTCACTTGGGCCTCTCAGCCATCTGCGGGTGCTGCTTCTACAGAGAGGCCTTGAAGATGGGCAGGAGTGCGAGAGGATGTTTCCCATCAGGACAGCGGCCGCTGTTCCGATCGTGTGGTGGCTGCTGGCTGCGGTCGCTGATCACAAACGCAATCGTCAATAAAATGCTCTCGAATTAGAGCTGCAGCATTTCAATCACCAAAAATTACTTAGACCTGACAATGACGTGTGCGAAAATATGCCGGATATTGCGATGACGAGTCCATAGATAAGCAGGCGAAAGACGATCTCTTATTCATCGGCGAGTAACAATACGCCCTCATCCCTTGAATGCCACGACGTGTCCCCTTACAAAGCGCCGGCCATAGGCTGATGGCTCTATTGAGGCCGCAGCGTATGACAGCAGTCCGTCCTGGTCAGACTGAGGCTTAGCTAAGCCCCGACTTTTGCAAAGCAGCAGCACGATTGAAGGCACCTGGCTCGCGATTAGAGGACCGCTAGTACTTAATAGTGCCCTCAGCAGCGATTGCAGGGCATGGTCGATGAAAAGACCGCGGTGCATAATCCCAAATAGCAGCTCGGACGGCGAGCGGAATCGGTGCGACTCGAGATTCGCGGCCGTGGCGGCGGCCATCAATTCGCCACCGAATCGAGGCCTGCCAATCTCGGCCCCACGGCGTTCGCATTCTTTCGCCGCTCGGCAGCGCCTCTCCGCTTGGACCGGCACAGCGAGAACGAGAGCCGGCCAGAACGCCTCACCGTGACTGAAAGAGACCAGACCGTTGCGAGCGACGACTCCTCCGACGCCAGCAGACCCACGGCCCGCATGCCGTTGGCTCCAGCATTGCTGGCGCACAAAGAGCGTCGGGAATGGCTGACGATTTAATGGACGCGCCCCGGCAGTCTTCTCATGTTCTCAGCTTGGCAAAAAGCAGTTTGAATGCACCCGACGAGTCGGTCTGAATTTCCCCCATGCCGCCCCGCCCCAGTGCTGCAGCCGCTGCCGGCGCTGACTTCGTGGTGGGAGCAATTGGCCTGCGGGTCCGAAAGCATTGCCATCAGGTCGCGGCTTGGCTTGGAGTGGTCGAGCGACGCGACCGCTCGCCTGCACTCTCGAAACCCTACTGCCGATTCGCATTTAAGAGAGATGCGTCGAGCTTCCTGAAGGCGAATGACACCTATGGCGGCGGTGGTTTCGGGCAACAAGGCAGCGTTGAAACGTCCCAGGCTCTCTACGCTAGAGAGCCCAGCGGCTGCCCTCGCGAAGCGTAACGATAGGCGACGCTGCACGCGTTGCCACTGTGAGCTAGAGACCTGACCGCGAAACTACGTTGGCGCTTTCTAAATCTTGATGCTCTTCTAAAAATCAGGCATCCAGTCGATGAATCTGGACGCCTGAATTTGGAGCCACAGTGTATGCATAAATAAATAATAGATGATTCAACAGCCTCTTCTGCATAGCGACAGAAGAGCCTTTACGGCTATCACCACCGCTTGCAGCGGCGATAAAGAATCACCCACCGCAGGATTCGAACACACGACCTCGGGGCCGGTGTCATGAAAAGCAACCACCTTACCTAGTGAGCCATCACGGCTCACCGTGCATAGTCCTACTGGCTACGTTACAGCTTTTTGCGGACGTGACAGTGAGTAGCAGCAGCAAGCGACAGGGACACTGAAATAGCCAAACGAGCTCGGCTCGTGCAAACGAGGCTCGGGGGCACGCCGTCTAGGCGCTAGCGGCCGGCTGCAGACCTCCAGCTGCTGGGGTCTCGCCTTCAGCTTCTCTTGTGATTGGCTAGCCACGGCCGAGTCGGAGTTCAGCCATCATTAAACGTAAGTGTTTCCCTATTTAAGTATATTTACTTACCGGCGAATCTGCGGTCCGCTGCATGCGTTCTTGAGCAAACGCACCGCTTGCTGCTCCTCTGCACGGATCCTCGCTGCGGGGAAAGCCAGCGCGGCCACTCATTGGTGCGAGAATTCATCGTGTGTGCCGTACAATCGCAGGAGCGTGTCGGAATGTGCGGAAGTGTGTCGGTGAGGGATGCCGGAGTTTGCGGGAGCCTGCCGGCGCCCACCCGTGCACTCTGCCGTTCGTCCACCGAGTCCGGCGAGTCGGACTGGAGAGCGGCGGCGGCAGCGGCCGCGGCAGCAGCGCCGTTCTGGCAGCGAGCATGCGCCCGGTCTGCAAGGCTGCTAGAAGCGCGGGTGCGAAACGGAGCCAAGAAAAAGCGAAGCCCGCGCGTTTGCTGGCGGCGATAGCTTGGATGTTCGCGATTCTTCGTTGCAGCTCGCTTGCGTGTGGAGACAATTCAGCCTCTATCAGCCGAGACCGCGCGACCAACCACAAAGACGTCGTGTCTGTAGCGCGACGCTCCAGCTCCATCGCCTGCGCCGGTCGAGCACAGCAACATCTGATATCGATCGACAGGGATTAGACCTTGACCCAGATACTTGCAGCTTCCCCGCCTGCGGTTTCCCTGGGCGTGGGTGACCGTCGCACTGAGGAGTTCGCTTTCAGCTGGCCGGCTCGGGTGCCCCGAAGCGTCCAGCTGCTCAAAAGTTGTTGCAAGAGTCGTCGGAAGCATCGTACGTTGCACCTCGGTCGGTCAGTAGGCCGCCATTGCTAAGCCCCAATCAAACCGGCCGCCGGACGATTGGCAGCCTTCAAAGGTCATTCCGCCTGCACGAATACTGCCGATTGTTGTTTACTAGCGGTTCAGTTTGGATCTGGACCAGGCTAGGCTGGATATAATCGACAGCGTCGCCGTCTGCTGGCGAACTGCTCGCTGCAACAGAGCAGTGACGAACCGGACGAATTAGCGATCGAAACGTCGATGCGTACCTGCGAACGGCGGTTCGGGCACTGCTATGGATACTATGCCCGTAGCGATAACAATGGCGTCCAATGATTTCGTCGATAGATATGCTTCGCGAAAGTGCTTGCATGTATGCACACACGCAAAACTTGTTTCGAGATGTATTTTTTCTTTAGAGGGTTATGATTTAGGGTTTAGCATTTCGGGCCAATTTAGAGTTTAGTGCTGAGGTTTGTATGTTTTTTTTTTAGGGATAATGGCAAATGATGTTAAATATTTAAGGTTAAGAGTTTGCGGTTTAAAGCAGCTGGCAACCATTCTGAACTTGCTGCTTTGGGAACAGTTACCGTAGCATAATTTCTGCCATTTTAAGCTAAAAGGCACGGTACTAGCTTGCATTAGTGAGAGCTGTGGCCACGTTGATGTGAAGTGTATGAACGAATGTCAAGATGGCGAGTGGTTACCGCGTCTTGAAGACGTAACTGCTTTCAGTCAGTCCAATGCAAAAGCATTTTTTAAGCTCCGCATTAGCAAAGCTAAAGATTTAGTAGAATTTCTTTATATAACAAATTCGGCTTGCTACGAAATGACACGACATTGCTTTTAAAAAAATTAAGACATTTCGTTTTTGGATGAACGAGCAAAATCACGTTAGTTATTTTTAAAGCCTGCTATATTCACGTGAAGTATGTCTTAGCGTTTTATATGTTTGCAGACGTGACAGAGACTGCTAGTTTGATCTTTCTTGGCCAAGAAGTCGTGCCCCGGGTCACTACAGCTTTTAAACGTAGCTAAACGTAGGCCAATGAGGGGCAAAACCATGTCTTTGTCTGGGCAGCTAATCACAGCAAGGTCGGAGGGGGCATGTCGGGCTGATAGGCTGCTCGAAAAGCCCTTTCAGGTCCGGGCCATTCGGGGTTCAGAATTCGCTACCCACCATGCCTACGCTGCAGCCATGCCAGTTTAAGCAGACGTATTTGAATCGGCCTGATGTGCAGTGTTAAACTCGTGATGCCTATAGAAAAGGAAAAAAAATAGGTTCTCAAGATTGCAAGAATCGATCGACGTGTATTCAAAATTTTCTTAATTCAAGATGACTTTATTATCAACATAAAGATAGTTCAATGCGTGCAACCTTCGAAACATATGCACGGATGATTTGGGAGCACAGCTAGACCTAACATATGGCCGTACACAAAGGGGAATCTGGAGAAATTCGTCAAACATTAATTATTACTTTATACTTTTTGCATAAGTCCATTTTGGTAGTTTCTGTCGACCAATGGCTCCAGAATTCCGATATTTTGCTACTAGCCTTGGCCTTTGAGAACTATTTAACGTTGACGCTAATTACATTAGCCCAGAGCGAGCTTCAACCGCCATTGAAGGAATACTGTGGAAGAGATTGACCTTCAACGTAAGACGACATTTACATGCTAAAATGAAGAAGAGGCTTGGGACAGAAAAGGTAGATGATGGTTTTTCAGCTTATATTGGTGAGAGTATACGGACAAAGGGTGTTGCCATGATTTCTGCATGGGGTAATACCTCGCTCTCGAGGGCCCAACTCAAGGTCAGGGACTTTTCTTCAGAATAAATCAGCTTCAAAGGCTCTTTAAAAGCCCCTAAAATGCTTCCCTGATTCCTGCTATTTCTTTCACAGTTCAACTTAGCTCTAAATGCAACTCGTAAGATTTGAGAGGACCTTTACCTCCCGCGCCAAAGACGCGCCAAGTAGTAGCCTCTATGGACGCAGCGAGAACCCAGAGAGGAAGCACTCCCGCCATTTGGGGAGCCAGTGGCAGCACGCTGACAGTGTTAGGCCTCACCGAAAGCGTTCTGCTAGTCAGACCTGTTTAAATTTAAGAAAAGAAGTTAACTGCATGCACCTTTAGAAACGCGCAACATACGATCCCTTAAACGTATAAACGGACACTAAGCTTGTGCTCAAAGCGTGGCGCTGTAGCAGCCTTTAAAATAAAATCTAGAAAAAAAGGGTTGCCCCGTCTGCAGGAAAAGCCAGGGTGATTTGCGGGGCCGTGCTTGCTATATCCATACTTTGTATGCCATAGTTTTGCTTAGTAAGGTTTACAGACGGGTTGTGTCGGCTTCCACGTCTTGACAGAACAAGTAAGGTCGCAAGCAAGGCACTCGCGATGCTGCTCTCACCCAGCCGAAGTGTGACGAATGCCGGTAACGACGAGACTCTGAATCTTAGAGCCGCTGCTAGGTAATTGTAGGCGGTGCACCAACGCATGCAGACATGTCGAATGACTGGCGGAACACTGCAGCAACAAAGAGCGCCCACAACAACAACAACAACAGCAACAGCCAAGGTAGCAAAGTCGTATCCACAGCGCGGAGAAGTCTATTCGACAGCACCCAAGAGTTACAGGCGACCAATCGCTGCCACGGCGTACAACAGCTGCCGCAGGGCTAAAGGTCGAGCGCTCAACTCAGCTCAACCCTGCACCTGCGCAGAGTTGAGCGCCTGCTGCACGGCTTCTTCTTTTGCGCTGCCTTAATCCCGCGTTTTGTCAAGCAACCAGTTCCAACCAATCAGTTATAATTCAGAAGCCGCAAAAAAGTCAATAGCTCGATTCTCATAATCTCACAGAAATAGCTCGACGCCGTTTCACTGACCCCTCTTTGAATTTACGGGCCGTCATCGACAGAAATGATAAGAAAACAGCAGCCGTTCGGCTCCGCAATTCTGGAAATCTCCGCAATAGCTTGAGCTCTATATCATTAGATGCCTAAGACGACATCTCAAGCTAGATCGAGATTAGTGCAAACACGAGGCAATGAGGAACAGATTTCCCTGCACCCTGTCACGTGCGATGGTGAATATAACTCATCGAGTTCATTACTAGCATTGTCTTAACCATGCAGTCTCGCCTACCTTAAATTTATTTAGCAGTGTGGGTTATGCGAAACATAGTCCAGCACCAAGCGTCTCTTAGAAGCATGGATGGCATCCACTGGCGAACTTTTGAAACGCAGTGAAAACATATGTGATTGCCAATTAGAGCAAATTGTGCAATGCATCTAATGTGGATGCGAATGAAGATCACGGCATGACCTTCACCATATGTGAGGTCAGGGAATCGTTGCAGAAGAAAGCGAGTAGACGTTATGGTGCGCTAGAGAAAGCGCTTCTTTAATCCACCGAAATCGCGAATGGAAGTCGTGAAAAATAAGAACTTGCGAGGCGCATCAGCAGTCGTTTCCGGCATCGTAAAACACCTGCCTGCGTGTGACGTATAGCATTATCACCATGCATTCAATCGCGAAAACGGTCACTCATTTGGCACGTGGCTTCCGGGTTGGCTACAGTCGCAGAACATGGAGCGTTAAGCAGTCGTCTCCGGCATCGTAAAACAGCTGAGTGTGACGTATTTAATTGTCACCATGCACACGATCGCGAAAACGGCTACTCATCTGACACGTGGCTTCTGGGTTGGCTACAATCGCAGAGCAGGGAGCGTCACCGAGTAGCCAGCTACGCGAGGAGGATTCGTTGTGTAAACGTAGAACTGGCAAGATTGACATCCTGGTGGCATCCAGTGGCAGCAAAAAGAAGTGGCATGTGAGCAATAGCCACAGCGATGCATACAGCCACAGCGATGCGATGTTTCACAACATCGTAGATACAATGGTCCTCATTGGACATTAAATGCGAAGTGGCTGCAGCAGCAACATCATTCGTAGTCTCGAAATCATCAGCAGTAGGCTCGCAATGAAGTATAGCAGCTTTGGTTAGCGTTAGAGCAGCAATCCATAATCTCAAAAGTTTGCACGTAGTAGCAGTCTCGAAGTAAGTTAGAGCAGTTGCAAGCTACTCATGGGCCACAACCGCTCAGAAAGAGTAACAACTCCGTTTCTCGTATCGTCACTCAAAGCTTAAGTACAAGACGCCTGCACGCTACTAGCAGCTGTTTACATTCCCTGGTAGCAACTTATCAACTACGGCATCTCAAGCCGTGAATCAGATTTTCCAATTTCACCATACGGAGATTCAACTATGACTTGCACCCGTGCGACATTGATGGCCTTATAGTACTTGACGTAATTTAGATTGACACTACTTGGTGAACCGTGATGGCACACTTGGTAAGGCGATTTCTTTTCGCGACCTCAGGACCGAGACCAGAGGCGAGCGATCCTTTATAGCCGCTGCAAGCGGTGGTGATAGCCATATAGGCTCTTCTGTCGCACTACAAAAGAGGCCGTTAAATCAGCTAGTATTTCATTTAGTAAGTTCAATCCCGCTGCCCTCATTAGCATGCTCAAGTTCAGGCCTCATAGCCAGCTCTACATCACTCTCAGGAGACTGCTGGTTAGCTTTTACTGTAGATATTCTTAACTTTTGCTTCAGTAATCAGCGGCTATAGTACAAAGTGTAGTTCGGTCAAATGCTGAGAACTAGTACTACCTCGGTTCACTCTTGACATAAGAGTATATTCAAAATTCACCTAATATCAGAAATACGCTTTTTATCATCTGGCTCAATTTTGGTTAAGCACATAAAACGTTTCAGAAGTTGAGAAGGGGATTTCCTTAACCACTAAGCTCAACAGAGCAGGCAGCTGGCGCCTTCATAGCTCACAAACTCGATATCTTTTTTCGGCACAAAATGCAGTCTCACGAATAGAACGACTCATCCTTCACATTGAGTTGAGTCCGCTGCACCCTGACAGCGTACTGCTCCGGCGGAAGTCGTCGAAGGAGAGCATTCTGCGGCTTTACGTTTACGCCGTCGAGGCTTACAAAAAATTGAAATTTTCCAGCAGTTCCTTTATTGGAGCAGAATGGCCCAAAGTGACTGACATAAAATGAGAGAGCTCCAAATGGACGCCGCCGCACGAACTGCCTTCTCAGACGTCTTCTGGGCACGGAAGCTCTTCTCTTAGCGCCTGGCCGCGCAGCTTAGCACTAAAGGTCCACCGCGTGGCGGCCGCCCTCGAGCGGCCGCTCCTGCGGAAATACTCTCCAGTCTCCCACACAAGAGATTTGCAACATGCGTGCAAGCAGACGCCGGCGATTCTGCGCGCGCGCCGCGGCCAAAGAAGCGCTGGAAGTGCTCTGGCGATGACGCGCTCTTATGCCGCTCGGGAAAAAGCTGCGTTAACGCCGATTTGAGAGAAGTTCGTATTATGCCTGCGCCAAAAGAGCGCCACCCGAAAGCTTTTTTGAGATGCTATGTGGACAGGATCTGCTGTCACCGTTTCTATAGGGCCAGATGCTGCACCTCGACAGCTACCCACGTGCCCGACTGCCTTGCGTCAGCGTTCTGCCGAAAGAAAATGGCTGGACATCGCCGGAGAAACGGGTTGGAGTAGCTTGCTAAAGATGCGCAGCCCAAAAAGAATTGACTACTCTGCTTAGAACTAATTGGGTTAATTTCTTTTTGGCCGAAAAAAAGTCAAAGCACTCGGCCGAGCGCGCGCTCGCCGACGCAACCAGTCTAAAGAGAAACGCGCCTCCTAGCTTCAAACAATTGAATGGCTTCGCACGCGGAAGCAGGCGCGACGCCACCGCCACATAGCGGACTTTCTTCGCGTCTATCCAATAAAAAAAATCAAATTCCTTCGGTAGCTCTCTGAAAATATCCTAGCCCGCTGGAAGAACAGCGCGACAGCCGCTCTGCTCACGGAAGTCGAACTTGCATGCCAAATGCTTGCAGCGCTGGCCTCCTTTCATACCGTGGGAAAACATGTCGTATCAGCGCCGAACTGAAGGCGCGCCGCCAAGCAAGCCTTTACAATTACTCTATAAGCCTAGTCGTAGGATGATGATGATAATGATAAAATGTTGCACGCAACATTAATTGCCATAAAACGTTCGTTTACCGTCCGATAAGTTTCAGCAAATGTAAAGCGCCTAGTATCAGATTGAGTTCACTGAGGGTGCTTTATCAAGCGTATTATTATAATTATTATTAATAAATAGATATGAATCTAGACATTGTAGATTATTAATTAGTAGTAACGTGCACTGCTTTATCATGCATATGCGCAATCGACTATTTCTCGTGGACGGATCGCATGCTGCGAGAAATAGGTGGAATTTTTGCTTTTTTTTTTATAGACGCCATCGTTCGATGAAATGTCGTGATATTAGTCAGTAGTAGCGAGCTACATACTTTCAGATCGCAGAAACTAGAGGTAGGAGCTCTAAAGGATTCGAGATCGGTTGGATGAAGAGTCGCAGCTGCTGCTGCTGCTGCTGCGAATGGAATGCCTGCGAAGTAAGTATAAGTCGTATAAGTCGGCCCCCGAACAAGAGAGAATGAAGAGGGGCCCGCGAATCGCCTCTGCGAATCGGCGCGCTCCAAGTCGATATCGCGGAGCCCGCGCAGGCTCCGCGAGCAGAGCTTTAACGTGGCAGTTGCGGCGCTCACGGAGAGACAAGCCTGGCTGCACAACTTCGCAGCAAAACTGTACGCCTACAATTGCACGGGCACTGCTCCTGCATGCAGTGAGCCAGAGATGTCCTGACGGGGTGTCGCGCATGCATGGAGCCACCCAGCTTGGCTGCGATATCGCTATCAGCGCGAACCCGTCTGCGATTTTGCAATACTATTAAAGTAGCTGAAAGTTTGCTGACAAACACGCGGAGCTTATGTGGGAATCTAGCAAAAGTTCATTTTGTAATTGGACACCCAGATTCACTTGGAGGACAACAGAAGATATGTTGGTCAGGCCCATTGTTTTAGTGTTAAGCATTCTAGTTTCTATTGCAGAGCCATGTTCATAATTTTATTGAGTTAGTTTACGGTCATTAAATTTGGAAAAGTCTAGCGCCACTCGAGTGCGAACGTCAGCAACGTAAACTGCTACAAGGAATGCTGTCTACTTGTAGGTACTGGAGCAGGGTGATCGCAGCGCATGTTCGCGCCTGCGCGTCTACCAGGTGAAAGCGAAGGTCCAGCTTGAGCTAGGTGATTGCAGCGGCGGCAAAGGCGGACCGCGAAGTGTGAAAAGAAGCGGACCCAGAGCGATTGCTCGGGGTGACCCGTGCTTAAAGGCTCGCCGCTTGGCCCTCGGCCGTTGGCATCTATGACGTTTATTGAAATATTCCACTGGTAAAGGACCTAAGCCACTGCAGCAGTGCAGTGCCAGCCAGTACCCATCCGATAGCCATCTGGACCTATCGACTATCTGGGCTATCGTGCTTCCGTGGGTCGGGCTAAGGGGTAACGTCGTAGCGAATTGAGTGCACGAGCGGCCGTATATCTGGAAGAGGCAACCCTGTCCCGCCCCCTGCAGCCGGACTTACTTATGGGGTGGCTTTAGCCCCTTCCCTCTGGCCGCCCGCCCTGCGTCCTTGTTTGGCAAGTGTGGCTGAAAAGGAGCGTATCGACTACAGCGAATCGTTCAAACCTCTGACATGACTGCTGCACCACTTGGGGGGGGGGGAGAAGGCAGCGGGGCTCCTGCTGGGGCTCCTGCTGAAAGCTGTTTCGACACACGTAGATTGCTCGTGATCCAAAGGCTCTTGCAATTCGTGCGTACGCCTACCTGGATGTGCTCACCGCCTGTGGACTCGCTCGCCGAGTCATGGTAGTTCTGTCACGGAAGATAACACTGTGCCATTTTGCCGCGTGACCGAAGTGCGCCATTCTGCCACTTGATGGAGGACTTTCTCGCTTTAACGGAGTCGATGCAGCCCCTTCAGCACGTGACCAGCTAAGTATCACTCAGAATAGAGCGGAAGCGTATCCTTCCAAACATACTCAATATGCTCGAAACAATTCAGACTCTCAGTCAGTTAGGTTTGGTTGACGCCACTTCGTAAATTTAGCCAAGCTAATGGATGAAAATGCTATAGCTATTACTGCCTGGACGTGCAGCCTTCCTCTCCTGAAATGATGTTGATAAAAGCCATTGGATTTTTCTAACGGAAGTCGGATGTGAGCAGGGCTCGTGCGGAATCGTTAGCTTATTGAAATTACCTACCGCTGGTTTACTAGCA
Organism: Cristatella mucedo; assembly: GCA_009760855.2. Classification (NCBI taxonomy): domain Eukaryota; kingdom Metazoa; phylum Bryozoa; class Phylactolaemata; family Cristatellidae; genus Cristatella; species Cristatella mucedo. The sequence goes on along the minus strand of WPIO01000048.1, from coordinate 1,792,546 downwards.
CAGCAGTGTTGTCAGGTTTAGATAATCGCGAACCGCCCACGGAACTGCGGAACGCCTAGACTATTACACATTGAATTGCAGATGAAGGTCGCAGGCTACGGTTGCTACGGAGGTTGTCCAGCCTATCTAGCAGCCCCAGGCCACGGCCCCTTTTTTGAAAGGTCGTCAGTCTGGAAATTCCGCAGTCGGCATTTTTTGAAAGGCTTGCGACCCTGACCTTCTCAGAGAGCGCATTGAAAGCGATACGCATAGGCAGCTACAGCGATTCTTCCCTAAGCGAATTTCTTCTGGTCATTCCGTAGCTGGCGCGATGGTATCAGCCTCTGACCACTCTCCCCCTCCCGTCGCCTCCGCGACAAATCAGCTGCAGACGCCGGATGCAGGCCACCCGACGTAATGCAGTGGCTCCTTTTAAGCCCGCAGGCCAGCATTGTGTCACCTATAAGAGTAAGAATAACAATCGCCCTCATGGAACTTAATCTCTTTCTAGGTCCTGTACCTGTGCTGTTAAGGAAGCATGATTGAATGGTTTATGGTTTATGGTAGCATGCTCTATGTCAACACACTTGGTTAGAGGAGTCACGGAAAGGGTCAGCATGCAAGTAGGATGAATCACATGGACTCGCTAAATGCAGTGACAAATAGATGCATGGTTAGATTCTTTTTAAACGTCGTCAAGTCAGGTGATGTCGTGACTTCGTTCGGGAGGGAGTTCCAGGTTTTGGAAGCATACGAACTAAAGGCCTGGTCTCCAAAGGAGTTGAGGTTCGTATGAGGTGCAACTAAACGATTAGATTCAGAAAAGCGGACGGTATGGAGCGTAGCCTGGTGGGGGAGCCTAGTGAGTTTAGGAAACCGATATTAGGCACGAGGTGCTTGCAATGTGCTCCAGACGGTGCGCGGCCTCTGTGTCTGCCTCCTTGCTAAGGCCAAAGCCTCACCAAACCCATGGGCTACGACTTCAGGACATTTGCGACAACGGACAGTTTCAGCAAGTACATTGAACATGCTGATTACCAACTGTTCCGGATACTTTTGTCTACTCAGTGAACCCCAGTGGCGTTCTGATATTTCGGTTACAGCTTGTCAACAACGAAACGCTGAGCGCGTACACTCTTGCGATAGACAGGCACTCCAAAAGAGAGGACCTGAGCGACGTGTGACTGCGAAATGTGCTGCTCCAATCCCTTAAAATGGCCACAAAACCCATTCAGGTATCGCAAATTGATATAACATATAGGTTGTATAATTGTAACGCGTATTTACAAAACGCTGATTAAAAAAGTCGTACAGCTGTAAGAGGTGAAAGCTTTGGCGCTCCACCGTGGCTACCGCCCCTCGTGGCAAACAGACGTCGTGGCTCAAACATCCCCGCTCATCCGGCACCGAGCAAGCCAGTCACGCAAGCCCTAACCCTATCTATCGAAACAGAAGGTAATTAGATGAACCACTTCCGTGAGCGCGCGATGCATTAACCATCAGGCATCACGACGTCCCCTAATTAGACTGACTGCTTTTTCAAAGAAGCTAAAATAAAACACCCATTCATGGCAGTCTTGGCTCCTTTCTCCGTGTGATTTGACCTGCACGCCCTCGCCGCTCTCGCTTGCTGAAAACTTCACCAGCTGTCGGAATTCCCGCTTGCTCTTCAGCACATGCGCATGAGCAATGTGCTTAGAAGGATATCTTGTTCTCTGAGGTCGTCAAATAATCCTTTCATTGTTGGCACTGCTAGCGTTTTCAGATGATTTGAGCATTGCAGGTCGCTCTAATGGATTGGGCTGTGGATAAGTAAACTTGGAAAACTGTCTTCGGTATAGAAAGGCAGCTTAACGTTCGAGGGCATCCACTCGCAGGCAACTGGTGAGATTGCTAGACTTGGAGTAGACTGCAATAGCCAGCTCAATTTTATTATCAATTTTTGATGGCCACTGCAACCGCGAAGATGCGATTTTCAGACATCAAAGGGTCCAAGCCACCGTCTGAGGACCGCCGGTACCTTTGAAGTTATCCTCAAACGTACTGTCGAAGTTGTCCTCAAACGTACCGCCGAAGATGTCCTCAAGCATAACCTTGACAGGTCACTGGCCAAATCCCGTTAACATGTCTCTGCTGGTTTGGCCCAATGGTCGAGATGCTCGCCCCAACCGAGGTCTGGCCCAGGTAGGTTGGGGGGGGCTTGAGCCCCGTTTCATATATGAAGTGCCTGAATAAAGATTAAGTTCTTTTAGGTTGCTATACAAATGAATTATATTTTTTTAGTTTTTTAGTACAGCGCTGATGGCAACGCCAAGAGTTCATTAGCTTCTGCTCACGAGCCAATAGCAGAAAAGTCGACCACCCTCAGCGGAGTTAAATAATAATAATAGTAATGCACTTGATAAAGCGCCTTCAGAAAACTCAATCTCTTTCTGGGTGCTTTACATTTGCTGCAAAGGGAAACGCAATCGACTGGTGAGCTAATGACCCTTGACCGTGACCCTCAACCGAAGGTTCATTCATTGATAGTCAGGGTTGGGATCCTCCATCGAGAAATGGTCTGGGTGATGACGACTGGGCGCCTTTGCAGCCAGCGAGACTCAACATTGACCCGAGAGATGCTCAGGTGACGCATACGTTGTGCACAAAGACCTGCAAGAAAGCACGCCAGGCGAAATGGCCGCTTGAATTACCCAAATCTCCAACGTTCAGAAACCCTCACCAAGAGGCTAATTTCTCATAGAATCTCTAGAATTACATGTCTAGGCAGTTCAAGATGGAAGTGATTTATTCAATCACCTTCGTTACCTCATATGACATACGACACGAATCTTTTGATCAGCAAACACTCGGCAGGTGCCGAGCAGATTGTGGGGATAACAGAGCTGCCTGTCTGCATGAGCCGCACTCTGACGGCCAGTGGAGACTCTTGACGGAGTCTCCAAAATGTGCCTGAGACGGTCGACTCGCCAATTAAAAGCATGCTTTTATCATTTTCTTTTCCTGCCTTTACATAACTAAGAGGTGGCCTTTCTCTACGGTGAAGTAAACAACTTTCTCACTGGGTACGTACTCAGCCCGATTTGTATGTCACATCGGCGATTTGTTTTGGTGATTTAAGTGCATGTTAAGCTTCATTCTGTTCACATTTTATAACACTCTCACTATTACTTACAGTGTAGCCATGACAAATATATAAATGTGAGGCAGAAACCCCATCGGTGATGGTGGCGGCGGCTTTAGCTGAGCTGCAGTTATATGTAAATAAATCTTGCTCGTTGATCATAAGGACACTCGGAAATGCAGAAAACCTAGAAGGCACGTCTACCATTTTTTACGAGTCGACAGCTAAAATGTTCATAATTTCGTTTCTGAAATATTTGGCTGAATAGGCTGCAGATTCATAGCCTCTAAAAATGCTTTAGCGGATTTCTATCTGAAGTATTTTACTCGTACCAGTAATAATAATGATAATAATAATAATATTGCACTTGATAAAGCACCCTCAGAGAACTTAATCTCTTTCTAGGCGCTTTACATTTGCTGCAAAGTGATATGCAATTGAATAGTAAGTAAAATCATGCTTGAAAAACAAACGAAATGAATAATATGGTTAGGGGTGACATGCACAGGGTCAGCATGCAAATGTGGTTAGTGGCAGCATGCACAGTGGCAGCACGCATAAGCACATCAAGGACGAATCACAGGGACCCAATAAATGCTGTCCTAAATAGGCGTGTTTTTAAGTTTCTTTTAAATGTGGTCAGGTCAGGGGATGTTCTGACGCAGGTCGGGAGGGAGTTCCAGGCTTTGGGAGCATACGAGCTAAATGCACGGTCTCCAAAGGATTTAAGGTTTGTATGAGGTATTTCCAGACTGTTGGATTCCGAAAAGCGGGTGGTACGATGCTTGGCCTGGTGGGGTAGTATATCTGAAAGATAGGCTGGAGCCATAGAATGAAGAGACCTAAAAGTGAGCGACAAAACCTTGAAGTCAATCCGTTGCCTCACTGGTAGCCAGTACAAGTCGGCGAGAAGTGGAGTAATGTGGCAACTGCGACTCTCACGACAGACAAGCCTAGCTGCAAAGTTTTGCACCAGCTGCAATCGCCTGATCGCACATGCTGGTAGGCCAGTAAGCAGTGAGTTGCAGAAGTCGAGACGGGATGTCACGAATGCATGGACCAACTTGGACGTGGTATCCTTATCTAAACAAGCCCTAATTTTAGCAATGTTATGAAGCTGAAAATAGGCAGATTTGACTGTGGAGCTGATGTGGTCGTCTAACGAGAGGTCGCTTTGGAATATGACAACTAGATTTCGAGCTGATTCAACTGGAGATATGCTGGCAGAGCCAATTTTGAAAGTCAGCCTTTCCAATTTCTGAATCACACTTGGTTTGCCCATAACTAGTAAGTTAGTTTTATCATCATTTAATTTTAGAAAATTTGCTGCCATCCATGTGCGGATGTCATCAATGCATGCAGCAAGTGAGTTTAGAGAATTTGAGGTGCTCGAAGGCTGGGAGGGATCAAAGCAAAGGTACAACTGAGTGTCATCCGCATAGAAGTGAAAGCCTAGATTGTGCTTGGCAATCACATCAGCAAGAGGCAGAGTATAAACGGTGAAAAGAACCGGACCTAGCACAGAGCCCTGAGGTACTCCATATTTTAGAGGTACTTCAGATGATCTTTGTCCATTCACGTCAATACTCTGGAGTCTCCCACTGAGATAGGACCTGAACCACTGCAGAGCAGTGCCAGTGATGCCCAGGCGAGATGAGAGGCGCTCTAGAAGTACTTTGTGATCGATGGTATCAAAAGCTGCCGAAAGATCAAGCAAAACAAGCAGAGACACTCTACCCATGTCTGCATTCCTAAGTAGGTCGTTGTATACCCGAAGCAATGCTGATTCTGTGGAGTGATTAGCTCTAAAGCCAGACTGGAACTTACTAGCAAGGTGTGAGGTTTCGATATACGAGTTCAGCTGGTCTGCCACGACCCGTTCCAGTGTCTTTGATAGGAATGGTAGAAGGGAGACTGGGCGGTAGTTGCTCAAGTTCTCTTGGTCTAGTGTCGCTTTCTTGAGAAGTGGCCTGACTACAGCTTTTTTGAAAGGTGCTGGGACCTGACCTGAGGCTAATGACATATTAATGATGTTGGTTATGCATGGCAGCAGCAGATCAATGCAACGTAGGAGCAGGACAGTGGGAATAGGATCCAGAGGACTTGTTGTCTTCTTTGATACGAGCCCTTCTCGACACCTAACTAATATCGGTAAAGCTGGCGCCAAGAAACACAGCTAAAAAGTCACGTATTTGCCTCGATCCACGCACGTATGCTGACGGTAGTAGAACGTCGCAGCAGTAAAGAGCGTTCTCAACTTTATAAGCCAAAAAAAAGTCCGTGTCTTTCACATAGACCAGTCTGTTGCATAGCCACAGAGAGGCGTGACCGTACAGCCACGGCGCACAACTCTCTGGCTAGAAGCTACCCGGATCTGTGACCTTCCAAGCCAGACACGGTGACATTCCATTTTTCATACCACCCCACTCGTTTCAGCAGAGTGCAGGCATGTGCACAGGTGCATTTGAATACAGGATTAATGCACTCGGATATAAGTCTGCCTCAGTGCGTAAGCGACCACCATAAACTTGGATCCGAATAACCCCTTTTAGATTAATTTAGAGACCGTCGGCGACAGTAGCTTTTTCTCTGCAGGTCATTGACTGCAGGAACTCATTTCCGCAATCCTTAAGAAAAGACATATACTCTCCTTCTGCCAACTGCGGCACATCCTTTCCAGCAGTCCTGAACTGCTACCTCCATGCCACTCACTCAACTGCTCTCCTGACACAGCTATTCTTGTCATTTTTTTTCTTTCGTGAGATGAAGTGTGCTAGCTATCACATGTGTACGCTCAAAGCCGCTCAGGCTGTGAGTGCACTATGGAAAACTTTCTCGCGTAACACCAACTTTGCGATTGCGGCTTTATGAAGTTACAAAAGAAGTTACATTGCATTACATATAGCGTAAAAAATCTGCTTAGTGTGCTTCAGCAATATCCGGAAAAGCAGGACTGTTGTTTTCTTTTATACTCCTTTGTTCGTTAAATTTTTGGCTCTCTATCTATCTCCTACCTCTCTCTCTCTCTCTCTCTCTCTCTCTCTCTCTCTCTCTCTCTCTCTCTCTCTCTCTCTCTCTCTCTCTCTCTCTCTCTCTCTCTCTCTCTCTCTCTCTCTCTCTCTCTCTCTCTCTCTCTCTCTCTCTTTCCCTCTCTCTCTCTCTCTCTCTCTCTCTCTCTCTCTCTCTCTCTCTCTCTCCGTGTCTCTCTCTGTGTCTCTCTCAGTGTCTCTGTCTTTGTCTCTGTCGCACTCTATTTTTTGTGTTTCTGTGACTCTCTTACCCTCTCATTCTCTCACTCTCTGTCTGTATCTGTTGCTGTCTCTGTCTGTCTCTTTCTCTCTGTTTCCCTTTAGATATCCCTGTATCACACACGCATGTGCGTGGACACAGACTCAGTCTCTCTCCCTCTCATTTTCTCCTTTGGCTTTTCTAGAGTTGTACACAAGAGTTCCGACACTATCGATTTGGGCTCGACGTTACCTGCTCGACCAATATTGCAGCTTCAGCCTAACCACTAGCCTAGACTACCATCTTTGTAACTACAGTGCCATATAAGAAGGAAATTCAGTACAATTTTGCTTTTTATTTCAGCATTTTCACCACAGTTGGCATTGGAATTTGAAAATTTATAATAACTAAGGGAATTGAACCACGAGCAGTGCGAGACACTCTCAATCTCCAGCGGTGAAAAGAGGCTGGCCGGAAACATGCTCGAACCCCCCTCCCCTGCTCCCAACAATTTTGCAAAGCGACGCATAGGATACGTCTTTGTTGTGTGTGGTTGACCTACGTGTGCATGATTGAGTGAGTTTTACTAACCGTTGTTCGAATAACCAGCAGTCATGAGTCTTTTTTAATGCTTTTTCGTGCTTGTGTTAACATGAAAACTGTGTGCTATTGCATGCTCGCCCACGCCGGATGCCTGGCTTTTCGTTAACTATTGGTTATTGCTTCTCTTGCAGCTGGTTGAAAAGCAGCGGAATACAGATACAAGGTTATCTAAAAGCGCTGTACAAAATATAGTATTGTCATTTTATTATTATTAACCTGAATAAAGATTAACTTCTCTTAGGGCATTATACAAATGTATTATTAATTTTTTCAATCTCAAGAACCTTCAAATCGATGCTATCAGAGCGAAAATATCTTCTTCGCCTTTGTAGCTCAATCTCCTTCTCATCTCTCATTATTGCTAAAATTCTCCAACACGACACTTGCTGGCGTGCTAAACGAATTTGCACTATAGACTAAGCGCTATTAGCGAACTCGCTGAGACAAATAATCGTTTATCACAGAGATGAAAACTAGCTAGGTCTACTAAGCGCAAGCTTGTGAAAGCGTAACTAAGATCAGGATTGACTAGCCATTTTCAGACATATGGAAAGAGATTCGGCTCTCTGAGGGTGTTATGCAAACGTATTAGTATTATAAGATAATAAAAACTAAGCAGTGCCAAGGCACACAGATAGCGCTCCAAAAATAGTAAATTTCTATATTTATCTCATTAAGCTGTAAATCTGCTGGAAAAAGTATACCATCTGAATAGTGCTCGTAGCATGCATAATTGTAGTACGTATAAGTAAATAAAGGACGATTCAGATAGGCGAAGCATTTGCCGTGAGATGCAGCCTCTTCGGGAATGCTGGCTTCAGTGGGTTCGCGCAGCTAGTTATGCTGGATCTAGCCCAGCTGCGTTTGGCACTTTTGATCAGCAAGTTTATTTTGAGCGGTATGATCCCGCTCGGTTTTGCGACTATCACAGCATTATAGTGGTTCTGGTCCTATCTTAGTAGGAAACCGAAGAGCGATAATGGCAATAACTAGATTGAGGTCATAAGCTGGTGAGCCTTTACAGGATAGGGTCGCTGCGGATCCTGCAATGCACAGTGTACACCCTGCCTCTCGCTGGTGTGATCATTAAGCCTAGTGTAGGCTTTCACTCCTATAAAGCTGTCATCTCCTTGTGTCGTATCAAAATGACTTTTCGCCGAGTGACTAAGTCAGCTGCACAGTCAAGTCTGTCTACTTTCAACTGCAACATATTGCAATAATTTTGGGTGCTTAGCTAGGGTTACCGCTGTTAAATTTAACCGCGTGTAGTTGACGTCACGACTCGACTTATGCAACTAACTTTTTTCAGGCTCTCCCGCTTTTTTGACAAGATGCTGACAGGCGGTGCAAGATTAACAGCTGGGCTTATCTGCCGGAAACGTTGCATCAACCAAATTACGCAATCTCTCTCCAATCTACTTTGGCTCCGTCAAGCAGAGCATTGACTTTAAGGTCCTGAGACACACTGCTCGCCACCTTCGTCCTATTGCTCCGGCCTTCCCCTTTGTGGAATTGGTGCTCCCAATCGGTGCTCCCTGTTGGTGCGCCCAGAGTGTTACCTCTAACCATCTGCTCCTCGTACTCTGGTCGTTAAAGCTGTACATCTGAAAAGCCTCAAATCAATCGGAGGCCTTGCATTTTTCTTCAATGCACCAACAACCTAGAAGTCTTTATCAATTGATTTCACGATTTTACGACATCCTCAACTTGAAGGCTGCTATTGAAGCTAAAGACCCACCTATTTCTCACAGCATTTAATTTTCTAACACGAATCTTCCTTTTATGCCCTAAAAATCAGTGCATATGTGCATTTAAGTATCATTTGATATACTTCATTTACTGCCTGTTTGTAGTACATGGAAATATTTAGTTCTGCTATGGTGCGTTATAAAGTTATTCATCACACTGTTATTATCTTACACACGCTATTTCTATTAAGTGTCTAACTCTAACTCTATGTGACCGAAATTCACTGTTTATGTTAATATCTAAATATAAGTATTTAGCCGCCCCACCATTATTTGCTCTAGTTTTTTTATAAGAATTGCATTCAATAGACTGGATGCAAGTTACTTGAGTTCTCCTGGTCTTTTTTCGGCTCTTTGATGAGGAATCTGACAGTGATTGGTTGGCTAGAGTGAAGTACGGACAGAGCCTTTGGCTAAGGGCACGTTAATTGTGTCATTTCTCCAGCATCTCAGCAAATGTAGGCATCACCAAAGCAGAACAGTAGTTATGGGGATTAGAGGGCGAGTTGTCTAGTTAGAATGGGGGACAAAATTTTAAATGAGGTCAGCAGATGTAGACATGAATGTGGACGGCGAAGGAAAGCGGGGATATGATCAAGAAACTGTTGCTACGAAAAGAGCAGAAGCACTGGAAGGGGAGATAAGCAGAGTTGTGAAATAAGGAGGAGAATCCGATTGAGATGGAAGTTGGGTCTGCGATCTCTTCAATCTTGATATTAAAGAATATAAAAAATTAGTTGCAACGTTGTCGTCTAAAGGATCACTAGGTACGATACTAAACTGGCAGCGATTAAGAAGATGACCAACGCCAGAATCCGGCGTTTCACTATCTACTTATTGCCTAGACTGACAATATGCGACCTAAAATAGTTTTCACGTTCGTAAGGATTCCCATGTAAGTCCTCGTAAGGAGGACGAGAGGAGCGGCCAACTTGAGGGTCCGAGTAGATATCGAAAACTCGGGCCCATGGGGCTTGGCTTCGGAAAACGGGGCCACCCCGACAATGTTTCGGTGCTACGAGTCGGCCATCCAGCCGGTCCGCCTAGCGAGACGCGTCGTCGCGACTCGAGCGAACCGCCACGTTTGTTTTCTGCATCGGAAAAGCGCGAAGCTTCCGGCCTCCCGCGGCGGCGGCGGTGCGGGCGGCCGGCAGCGCACGAGCGAGGCAACAGACGTCGCTGGTGCTGGCATTTCCGATCGCCAAGCCCCATACCCTGGCGCCCACGGCCTCCCGGTCGCCTACGACGCTGTGCGCCCGTGCCTCGAACCGGCTCGGCACAGGCAAGAAAGCGCTCGCCAAAGAGGCGCTCGAGGTGCCAGTGACACACGCGAGCGCCGGTTTCTCGGCCGAGTTCGTCTCGCGACCTTCTCCGACACGTTCGACTCCAAATGCGAGCCTCGGCAGACCCCGAGCCAACTCGCTAGGGCTGAGCTAGGGTTCGCCTCAGTGTAGGACTCCTCGTTGAGGTCAAACCTGCCAGTCTTTCATTCTGTTCGTGCTGCTTCAAGCTCACGCTTGACCATCGCGGCTGGCTGAAGGTTTATTGCAAAGCGTCGGACAGATCTAGTACGCAAGTACGTGCCTTGCTTAGAGGGGAGAGATCGTCGAGAAGAACTCGTGCACGAATTCTCTCTTCGGTCGCTGTAGTATGGGGGACCTGCAGAGGCTTCTAGCTGCGGCGAGGTGGTGGCGAATTGGTTCGGCTTTGGAGCTTTCTCCGACCCAATACGCAGGCGAATTCGATCGGAAGTTGACCTCAGGTGCACTCAGCGCCAGGAGTGCTGGCACTGGCTTCGCTTTCACTCGCCGATACAGGGTGTGGTCAACTCAGCATTGTGAAAGCGGTCGCATACACAATGTTCGCCAGGATTGCTATTGAATGGAAATTCAATAGTAAGTAGGCGGTTTATTATTCGCTATGGGTGTGGCTGGTACGTACTCGATCAATTAATGTGCGCTCGATCACAAAGAGCTCAGGAGCAGCGGCGGCGGCGGCGGCGGCGGCGGCGGCGGCGGCGGCGGTGGCTAGTGAGAAGCAGTTCCCCACCCATTTGCAACGTAGTCAGCCACTTCCTTGTAAACAGTGGTCTCGTCTGTACGTGTATGGATCGAATTTGGACGTTATCATTTCCTAAAGGAGGGCTTTTTTCTTATTACTGGCACTTCATGGGCTCTCCGTAAGAATGCGGGTACAATAAAAGGTCTCTAGATGGGCGTTTACCGATGGCCCTGATGTCGGGGACTAGTCACGCAGGCAGCCCTTTAGGATCGAGTTGCTTGGCGGCCGACTGAAAGGCTGTAGACTACAATGGCAGCGAGCAGCCATTGGGCATCTGTTTACCCTCGGCAATCGCTCGTTGATATCTTGCAAATCTATCCCTCATGCAGCGTTAGCATACAACGCCCTTCGTTTGCTTAGCGAAAGGCTTTTGGTAGCCTCGTAACAATGGCAGCTCCTTGATGAGCTGGCCAATGGTTTCACCTCGGGTCGATTGCGGAAGAGAAACCTAAGCCTGCCTTAGCCTCATCGCTGTCCACTGTAGCGTCCTTCGACAGGCGCACGCTGCTAGGGCCTCCTCGTCATGCTCACCCAGTAAATGAAAAATCGCAGATCCAAAGATCAGCGGGCAGCTGAGAAGTTCGTTTGGCTCCACCGTGACACAGCGATAGCCTGTACATAGCGTCTGAGTACATTTTAACCGAGACATTTTGGCACGGACCTGACACTCCCGGTGGACGAAAACTCCCGAGTTCTCTCACCGCTCGCGTCTGGCCCGGTGCGCTGACGTAAGACTTGTGGGATGCATTAGCACACGAAAAAATTGTATCTTGGTGGAATGATTTACCCTGGGTCTTAGTCTTGAGCTAAAGTGCTTGCATTTCACGAGCCGGGTCCCTGGTCCGAGTCCTGCTGCAGGTTTACCTTTAATTTCCAGTGCAAGCGGGCGTGATCGCCGCGAAGGCTATCGATGCTATACAAATGGGTTTTTCTAATCAGCCGGCCTATACCTCTACCCTGTGTCCTTTGTCAATTACCTTCCTTTGCGTCCTCTTGCTTACAACGCACGGGTAGCAGCAGCATTCCTTCGATGGATGGAAGCCCAGCAGCTCACATGCCCCTCTGCTCACTGACGCTTCACTAATAACGCGGATCTACCGTAATTTATTTATGTATCAAGCGTTTCATGCATACCCGCTCTAACTTACGTGGCTATCAAAAAACTGCTTGCTTCGGTTCATCTGAACGACTGAGCGCCACTCAAACGCCTCTCTCTCTCTCTATCTGTCTCTCTTTCTCTCTCTCTCTCTCTCTCTCTCTCTCTCTCTCTCTCTCTCTCTCTCTCTCTCTCTCTCTCTCTCTGTCTCTCTCTGTCTCTCTCTGTCTCTCTCTGTCTCTCTCTGTCTCTCTCTGTCTCTCTCTGTCTCTCTCTGTCTCTGTCTCTCTGTCTCTCTGTCTGTTTGTCCGTCTCTCTCTCTCTGTCTCTCTCTTACTCTCTCTCTCTCTCTCTTACTCTCTCTCTCTCACTCTCTCTTTCTCTCTCACTCTCTTTTTTCGACGTCAGGTGACGCCTGTCAAATCCTCGCCACACCTGACTGCATGACTTAACTACCCGTCCGGAAGGAATTCTCCGAGGACTATTCACATTAATTTTCAGCGACACACACCGGAACATGCATACTGAATACAGTGCTGCATGAATAAGCTGACTGGTTGTACACCTCGGATAAGCTATTAATGTACTAAAGCACGTCGACACCCTAGCGGTCGAAGCAACTGAAAGCTGGGTCGACTGGCGCTAACGACGTTCTGCAGGTATAAGGTAAAGGAATGTCGATCGGAGCGTACTTTTTGCATGCATCACTGGGCTCAGAACTCACTGCTTTGACACTGCTGCTGCTACGTGGACCCTTCAAGTGACAGCAGTTAATTGCCAGTTCAAATTTCTTCCAGAGTGAATCCGGTGAATAGCACGCCGGCTGGCTGGTGCTTAGGAATCTTGGGCGATGAAGTTGCTCTCATGTGGCTCACTCGTTTGGTATAGAATAAAGTATGGCACTCAGTTTTGGAATGAAAGCTGGGAGACTTAACTACGAAAGGTGTGATCTTTGACCCCGCTCGGCTGAACTACCAAAAAATCTACAGCTAGACGGATTTGAACGTGAGTTCTGAGGACTCAAAAAGTAAAAGAAGAGTAAAGACTAGCTGAGTATGTAGCAGCAGAAGAGTCTTGGTGGCTGTAATTACCGATTGCAAGGGGCAATTGAGGATTGCTTGCAGCAGGACTTGAACTCAGGACCTGACAGAGAAGATGTGACCACATTGCCCGTAGGGTAAGACTATCGGCCTAATCCTGGCGTCGGCTCTCAGGTGGTAGACAGATGGAGCACAGCTTGTTTCTACTTCTAGGCCAAGATGGATTGAATCTAAGACCAGCAGCCAACAAGAAGTGGATTGGAGAGCTTGCCTTCTTTACACTAATAGAAATATCGGAAGACCACAAGCATAGTTGCGAATTTGAAGCTATCTGTTTGCGCACTCAATTTTGACGAATGCGACTATTTTCTGCTCACAGGCTTGTGCGTTTATGCTTACGGATGGCAGTCATGCGACCTTCCGCGGTCTGAGCACGGTCATGTGGGCAGAAGGGAAAGCCAAACTTTATTATTTCCTCTACGGCATTTAGCAGAACAAACGTGCTCCCGAAAACAGACTAAGGAAACGAGCCTTTATAAGATCGGAAACCCTACCATCACCTAAGAAATGCACGCGTTTAATGTTATGCGTATACATACAGACCTTTATTTATTATCTTACGGATTAGCCAAAAATACATTTCATTTTTAAAAGCATACTACAACCAAATCAATCTGCTGCTGACAGGCATTATTCTCATCGTCTTTACGTTAACTTCTAAAAAATTGGCGCGCAAAATCAATGTAATAAAAATGCCTTCTAAATGCGCATTTTATCCTAAAGTAACCGAATCTCTTTTAGGCACTCTACATAGGCTCCAGGGAAGTATATGAACCAAGTAGTGATAGCAACATGCAAAATCTCATTAAGCCTCACCAAATAAAGTAGAAGCAACACTGACAGACCCAACGCTAAGTGAAACCTCTGGTTGTCAGCTAGCTTATAACTTTTTAAGCCATTGCCAGAATTCGGTCGGAGGTACTCGGCAAAAGATATTGGAAAGACTGCCATGAGGGAATCCAAGTGGGTCAACATTTAGGGAAGAACAAGGGACAATAGCTATTCCATCGTCATTCTGTTGACCACAGGTTATGAAAGAAATAGAAACCCGTTGGGATGGCTTCCGGTGTCTGTCGCGTTGTCAGTCGATTTCAGCCAGGTCTTACTCACAGAAAACAGGTCATGTGCGTCATCCAGATTCATGTCACATGCTGTTAATTGTTTATTGCACGTTGAATGTGCATTGCATAGACACACATTAATAGGTAAACAGAAAAAGCTTATCCGAGGAATCACTGAAGTACCTCAGGGCTCTGTCCTGGGTTGGCTTATCTTCACAGTTGATACTCTCCCTCCCCGGTAACCATAATCTAGGCTTTCACTTCTATGCAGATGACACTCAGTCGTATTTTCGCTTTGATTCCTTCCAGCCCCTGAGCACGTCGAATTCTCTCAACTCCCTCGCTGTATGTTCTGATATTTGCACACGGATGCCAGCAGAGGCTCTCAAATTGAATGAAGATCAACTCAACTTCCTAATTTGGCCAAATCAAGTGTGACTCCAAAATGGAAAAATGTAACGCTTAAAATCAGCTCTACTAGCATATGTCCTGTTGCATTTAAAAAAAATCCATGTGCCCTGTTTTAAAGTGACCTTTAAGTAGACGACCACATTAGCTCTATGTACAAACTCGGGCTTGCTTAGACAGGAATATTATATCGAAATAGGTTCATGAGTTTATAACATCCGCATTGCTTCTGCAACTTACTACTTGCTGGTCTACCGGCTGTGCAATCAGGCACTTAATTTGGTGAAAAACTCTGCAGCTAGGCTTGTCTTGAACATCGCAGTTGCCACATCACACCAGTTCTTGCCGACATGCACTGGCTCCCAGTCAAGCAGCGAATCTACTTCTAGGTTATGTCATTCACTTTTAGGCCCTATTCTCCGTCTCCAGCCTACCTACCAGACCTACTACACCAACATGCTAGACATCTCACCACCAGCTTTCCTGAATCTAATCCTCTAGCTACACCTCTTACGAACCTCAAATCCATTGGAGGCCGGCCCTTTAGTTCGCATGCTTTCAATGCCTGAAACTCACCCCCAACAGACGTCACGACATCCCCTGACGCGAAGACATTTAAAAAGAAGCTGAGAAAGTATCTGTTTACAAGAGCATTTGGTGAGTCCTTGGCGATTTGTCCTATGAATGCTTATGCGTGCCGACACTGCATGCTGCCACTAACCATATTTGCATGTTGACCCTGTGCATATCATCTCTAGGCGTGTTATGTTTGTTGCCATTGAGTATGCCACCGCTAACCATTCGATATACGTAAAGTGCCTAGAAATAGATTCAGGTCCACCGAAAGTGCTATACAAGTACTTATTATCATAGCTATAATGGCGGCCATAGAAGCGTTAGCTATCGCGATGACCACTAAGCTACGGTGATTATTCATATTATTCATTTTGTTTGTTTTTCAAGCATGATTTTACTTACTATTCTATTGCGTATCACTTTGCAGCAAATGTAAAGCGCCTAGAAAGAGATTAAGTTCTCTGAGGGCGCTTTATCAAGTGCAATATTATTATTATTATTATTATTCACTACAGTGCTTGAGGGAGCGAAAGCTGCATGGCTCGAAATAATGCGGGAAATCCTGTTAATAAACCCGAGTGACCTCTCTTGCTTGCTACGGGCTTCCTGCAGAAGAATCACTATTCACATACCCTAGCAGAAATTGCTGCACCTGGGAACTCATTGAAGCAATAAAGATGGTTGCTATATTACTACATAACACATTTTTTGTCCTTGGGCTGTAAATGCTATTTCCTAGATGCTTACGCCCCAGGAGCAAGGATAAGGGCGACTATTCCCAGCAAACCTTACTTTGGTTATCCGGACAATGAATAACGTCAAATTAACCCACATCAGATGAGAAAGCTGACAGATCCACACCTGGTTGCTTGAGTTTAGTAACTACAAACACGTAATGGATCAAAACTAGCCTGTATTTACTCTGAGGTCACGTAAAAATGACCACTTAAAAGGGTTCAAAAAAATTTGTTGCTACAATGCTAATCGCTTTCTCAAAGAAGCCCCATACATACTGCCACGGCGGCGGCCTGCACGCTAGCGGCGTTTGAGGCTGCTGTTTGCCAGACAGCAGAGACTTGTCAGAATTGTTCTCCCTCCTTCTGCCTCGCTGCATGATTTGTGCTACATATGCGGTGGAGATTCCTATGAAGGCCACATCTGTAAGAGCTTTAATACAAGCTCTAGTAATGAGACAAATGTATTGCTGCCCTACATGTATGCGCCACAAGCGCCTGTCAGGACGGCGGAGGAGCCAATGGGCGCGGCCTGCTCGGTAGCTGCCCGCGAGGCGGCTATTGGCGAGACTGCAGAGGATACAGCATCTGTGACGGCGGCTGCTGCACTGCGGCAGCTCTCAGGTTAGCCGCGATGCGAGCCCTTCCTTGCCTTAGTGGGTTCGCCTAGGACACGTAGTACAGACCCGGCTCCTGGTCCACGTAACTCAGATTAGAATGGAGCTCTGTGCAGGCGATACAGTGCAGGAAATTGACCGACTAATTTGCTCGCCACAGCGGGCTCCACTATTATACGTCGTGTGTAGGGCCGCTAAAGTAGGCCTAGAGCGGACGATGCAGTCAGGATGTACACCGACTCATGTGCTTAGGTAGAAATAGCAGCAGGTACGCTCGAGGTCAGGAGCTTAGATGAGAGAATATAACGAGACGTCTGACAGAGCTCGGGGCTGCAGCTTCCGTAGTCAACGCGAGATTACGCTTCGAGAGCACGAGAGTCGAACCTACGGCGACGAACAGCTAAGTGCAACTTAGACTGCGAAGTTGTATTCTGGCGGCTACTCCGTTTGCTGCTCATATCTTGAGGTGCCGTAGCGGACCGCCTTCGGGGTCGGGATCATCGCTAGCGACGCATGCATAGGGTAGTTTATTAACTCGGGCTTCGGGAGTTCGAGCAGTTAACTCCGTCGGTCCGATATGCGCCGCCTAAACGCACAAGGTAGTTTATTATACTCGGGCTTCGGAACTTCTCGCAGTTAACTCTGTCTGTCCGGTGTTCGCCGTGTAAAGCTCTTTCGCCGGCACCGCTGCTAACCACTGCTAACAGGTCCATAATACACTGTCGCTTTCGGCGCCCAGTTGTGGCCGCTTGTGTTTTAACCACACTGCAGCATAGCATCGCACAGTCCATCGATTGCGAACCGGGGGCAAGCGTTTTCGAGAGGTTACTCTGCTACGATGCCGGTTAGTGCTGCCAACAACGCTCCTATTATGACGATTATAGCCAGCGAAGTACTAGCGGCCGTCAGAGTAACTGAGACATTCGACATGCAGCGGAGAGATCAAGCAGGTTCTAAACCATGGTCACGGAAAAAGGCACTGGCAATGCGCAAGCGATGCATTAAAGCTGGAGGCCTACATAGTCGGCTGGAGGTCAAGGCCGTGCTTTAGTGTGCCTCCTCCGAGCGGACCCAACATCCTTGCTTCCCATGGGAAGCCGACTGGGCGATTGTCTGTTTCTGAAAGAACAGCCAATCAAGTAAGAAAGATCAATAAAGCTTGAAGCGGCAACCAAGCAAGCGAAGAGAAAAGAGAGCACACGTTGACAAGCGGCAGATACAAAATGTCCTCATTGTCATGGAGGCTATCTGACCGCCGCGGAAGTCAACGAAGGAGAACAGTAGACTAAATGATACATTCTGAGATTCTCCAGGGTCAGACTCGGCCGTGATGGTCATGAGCTATCGCGAGGCTTCCTGCGTTCGCTAATGCACTGACTGCCGTATTGTCGATTCTATCTTTTGCTTCGCGAAACTGCTCGCACAAACATAATACTTTTGTTGTAAAATTCTTGGTAATAACTTTCACAGTCCATAATCTTCTTTTGAAACCGCTCGCTTGCCCCTCTTAGTAAGTTCTCATGTTCTCTTTCAATTTGTCAAGACTAGCATCAATGATGGAGAATTTGAGGGTAATCCAGCATGCCATTTGACATAGCTCTGCATAGAGAGGCTGGACCGGCTGCCAATAGTTTCCAGCAGTGCGATCGATCAAAGATCCGTGAACATATGCAATCTAACCGCTCCCGGCCACATTCGTCTACTTGTCCAGCTTTTAGGAGACAATTCAAAGCAGTTAATGGTGTTTTTCATCTGCTAACCAGTTAAGATACCAGCCTTAACCTCCAAAATTTCGGAAAGGCATCTTGAAGGTAATTGAAAGCTGCTGGTTCATCGATCGTCTGAAGACGTGACAAATGGCTTCGTGAGTTCAACCTTATATATATATATATATATATATATATATATATATATATATATATATATATATATATATATATATATATATATATATATATATATATATATATATATATAATGTATAAACTTATATAATTTCCTTTAATAGATCCCTAATAGAACCTAATCCATATTACTGCCCTTTACATGTGCCAGGAGCTCAAGCCCACGATCTCTGTAATCAGATGCATTCACATTGACCTCGGTCGCTAAAGGCGAGCATCTTAACAACTGGTCAACCTAGATAAGCAGTGGTGACATCAGCATCTTCAGTGGGTCTACAAAAGGCTCATATTAGATATTGATCTTTCCAAGAGAGAGAGGTCGATCGGCGGCGGTCAGTTCTTTTTAATTAAGTCCTTAAAAGTGTTCCTCATTTTCCGAAGGCGAAGAAAACAGCGAGATTATGTGAAACCACCACTGAGACTTTAAAGTAATTACGACAGTTTAAAGTCTCCAATTACTTCTTGGTCACAGTCACTTTTAATTCAAGAGCCTCACCAACAAGGTAATATTGGCACATTATTCTTTGAGGTACAGACACTGGGCCGTAGAGAGAGAGAAGGGTACTTGCGACAGTCATGAAGCGTCGAGGCTTTTGAGGCGCACGTATGAACTGTCTGCGTGCACTCAGGCTGTTCACTTAGGCGATTTTTTCTGTACTCGTGAGTAGACCGATCTCATTGCTGCAGAAGCAAAGTAGATCTTTGCCGACTGAGCAATTTGGATCTCTGACCTCCTCCACGGCCGCCTTCTTCTGCAGAAGGCCGTGGAGGAGGAGTACAGAGTAGTGCAACGCTGGGGCGATCGGTGAGGGAATCGGCGCGCGCATCATGTCTCTCAGCCGCGCTCTGGCCAGCAGCTCGCGGTTGGGAAGCATCCGCTCTGCAGAAAAAGCTTGTTGCTTGATTGGTCAGTTGATGTCGTGGCTCTTTTAGCTACCCTGCTGCAGCTTGTAAGCATGCCAGAATTATGCGAGTCGAAAATTACATATCGTAAATACCTAATATTGTGCGCGAAATTTCTTTTAGCGACAAGCGGTCGTTTACCTTACCCACAAGTCTCTTACAGTGTTTGCATTTGTGAATTAAGGTGCCCACAGAATGTTCCTATTCCATGCATGCGCGCCGAAGTATGATTTGTAGGTCTCGCACATCTTAGCAGATGCTTTTACGGAGTACTTTCTTTCTCTTGTCTTGATAAATTGTCAACACACATAGCGAAACGAAATCACCGGCTGCAAACAACCGCTTGACGTCGTGTAAATCCAGTATAGATGCCTGTATTCTTTATTCTCCTACGCTGCAATAACATAAGCTAGACTGTTCTTTTCATGCATCTGTAGTGTTGCACGTCTACACATACTGCGCTCCTAATTGTTGTGTCCTCCTGTCCTCTAAGAATTCCCGTCCTCGATTGGCTGCTTTTGGTAGATAGAATAACGCCGAAATCAGCTGGTGTGACGTTGCTAGACTTTGCCGTCAGAGACTGCAAGCATGGCTGAGCGAGCCAATTTTCGGTAAATTCTGGCCAGAAAACTACTCTGTGCTTGTTGGCCCGGAAACAGCTCGATAATTTTACACGATGGGTGTTGCAGGCTTCTACTTCCGGACAGAAATTACTAGGCCGCGAACAACACGCTCGAAACGGTGCCAGCCCATGCTGACGTGCGACAAACACGGTCAAGCCCTGAACCTTTGAACCTTTGCCAAGCGACTCGTGTATGCAGTAGCAATGCACAACGGTACGGCCAATGGTAGAAGAACACAGCGGTAACGAAGAGCCCCATGCTTTATTAGATAACAAGTCCCTATCGTCAGCATAGAGAAGCCTATTAGGCAGCGACGGAGGACAGCAGACTTCCTCCGGTATTAGGTGCGGCGTGCAATATCCCTCACAATGCCACCAGAGAGAAGTGCACCGATATTCGAACCGCCAAACGGCGCCAAAGCCTCTGGCGAAACTTCCGCAAAGCTTGGAGCGAAGCTCAAGCTAGCCTCATACATATCTTTGGCTTCCATGCCGCTTAAAGAAAATTCTTATATTAACTGTTCCAAGTCACTGTAATTCGAGAGCCACGAATAATGTCTCGGAAGTCACAGTCTGACTGGTGCAGAACAGCAGCGTTTCAATGGCATCGAAAACCGAAGCAGTACAAGCACGGACACTTCGTGGATCGATCCTTTGTCGCCCTTTTGGAATCAATCGTGTTATAGTCGGGCTGATCACCCTTTTTTGTCTACTCTAATGCAGCTTCAGAATGCACTGAATACGTGGCTCGCGGACGCCAGCTATCCCAGCAGACATGTTATTAGCGGCAAGTCGTATCCCACTTCCGATATAATGTTGAAACAGCACGCTGCTTTGCAAGGCGGTACTAGAATGCTATATTTATCGTAAGTCCTTTGAAAGCAAACCCGTGGCTTTGCACTGCCTGATTAGGCTACAGCCTGGCTCGGTCCGGGGGGGGGAGGGAGGGAGGGAGGCATCGAATAAGCAAACAGAGTTGAAGATGCAAAGCAGCTAGTTGTAACAGCCTGTTTAGTCTGCCATCTGAGACTTGTAATCAAAGCATGTCGCGCGGTGAGCAGGTGGCATATGCAGTAACGCATGAGCTCAGCCAAAGTGCTGCGGGCTTACCTTGGGCTATAGCTCGTAGCCAGTGAGACCGCTTCTATCACCGAGAGACGGCGATGGGCATTCTTGCGGTTCTCAGCTCTATACAAAAATGAACGACGACTGATGGCTAGAGAAAAAATATAATAAACCAAGCTATGACCCGTGACCCGAGTACGATCCAATGTTGCATCTTGAAGGATGAGCAAACTGAAAACACTTCTGCGTAAGTGAATGTTTAAAAAGCTACACTTTTGTTAGAGATGGCTTGTAACAAGATCGGAAAAACGGTTTTATTGTTAAGACATGTTTATGCATACATAAACTATACACGCAGAAAGTCATCTTGTATTAAAAATGTACTATGAAAACGGCCCTACAGCAAGAGACATGGCTTACAGGAAACATTTAGCCCCGATCGCCGGAACATATCGTAACAATCTAGAGCGACCATGGACATCTGAGATAAGTGAGTCATGACCGACGATTCCTCCGCGGGCGAAGCCAAGCTAAAGCATATCTGGAGAGTTAGCACAATTGTTCTCTAAAAGCGACATACGGGAAAGATCAACTCACAAATGGAGGCCCAAGGAAAACCGCCCTTGCCACTACCCAATGCAATTTTCTGATAATTACAAAAGACAAGCCTTTCTGCAAAGCTCTGCATCGCCTGTAAATGTCTTAATGCACATGCAAGAAGATCGGTAAATTACTAAGTCAAGTGAATAATAATAATAAGAATATTTCACTTGATATAGCGCCCTGGGAGAACTCTCTCTCTCTCTTTTCTCTTTCTCTCTCTCTCTCTCTCTCTCTCTCTCTCTGTCTTTGTCTCTGTCTCAGTGTCTCTCTCTCACTCTGTCTCTCTGTCTGTCTGTCTGTCTGTCTGTCTGTCTGTCTCTCTCTCTCTCTCTCTCTCTCTCTCTCTCTCTCTCTCTCTCTCTCTCTCTCTCTCTCTCTCTCTCTCTCTCTCTCTCTCTCTCTCTCTCTCTCTCTCTATGCACATTACATTCGCTGCAAAGGAAGCACATAGTCGAGACATCATGATTCCTATATACTTGGATCAGTTTGGCTGTTTTATCCTTACCTAAGCAAGCCTGAACTTTTGCGATGCTACGTAGCTTAAAGTAGGCAGACTTTACGATGAAACTGATGTGGCGATGCAGCGAACAGGCGCACACGCCCCATTAGGTATGCTCGACGAGCAAATTTTGAGTGTTTGTGACTTTTCTTTAGCTGAGTAATACGCTATAATATATAGTATAATATAATAATAATAATGATAATAATATAGTATAATGTATAGTTTACCAAAAACCAGTAACTTTGTTGTATCAACATGCAATTTGTGAAAGTTGTCTGCCATCCAAGTGCGGAAGTCAGAAATAATCCTACCAATAATGCAGAGAGAACTCGCGCAGCTAGAAGGCCGGGAAAGATGAAAGCCAAGTTACGGCCCTTAACCGTTTGCATCGAAATTAAAGCCAGAATAGTGCTTGGCGATTACATCGGCAAGAGGAACAACATAAGATGTGAAAAAGAAGTGGACCTAGTAAAGATGCCTAGGTTATACCACATTTAAAAAGCTCAGTGGATGACCGGAAGCCATTGAAATCACTGTACCTATTTCAGTGGGAGCTTTTAGCGCATACTATTGCAGTGCAGTGCCTGTGATGCAAAAGGCGAGGACTTGGTGATCAACGGTGTCGAAAGCTGCCGAGAAATTCCACCGAATGAGGCACTACCGAAGTTAGTGCACCTGTGCAGGTTGTTATGCACTCGCTGGAGTACAGACTCGTAGGTAGAATTAGTTCAGAAACCTGGAAAGAACTTGCTATGTTTACATTTAAAATGTATAGGTCTGCCACAACTCGTTCCAGTGTCTTTTAGGAAGGCGACAATGAGACTGGGAGGAAGTTGCTTAAGCTCTTGTGGTCTAATGTTCACTTGGTAATGAGTGGCCTTACGGCAGCCTTTCCGAAGGATGCAGGAAGCTGAGGCTGAGGCACGCACCTGTTATGGTGTCGATGCGGAGCAGCAGCAGCAGCAAATCTAGTCATTTCAGAAGCAGAGCAGAGCATGCCGGTGGTGGCGGTGTGGAGGGCTAGTAGTGTCCTCTACTAGGCGGCAGGGTGCTGACAGCTCAGCCGTCTCTCCACTACCCGATGTGGAGCGGCAGGACGTGTGGCTCAGCCGACGACCATCTCCGTAAATCACTAAAACATACACACACACACAGCACTACCCCAGAAAATCTACAGTGTAACAGATTACGACCCTAATTCAACAAACCAATCCTAGTGAGAGCAGGATTTCGTCAGGTTGTGTGACCCACACTTGACAACCAGTGTTGATGCCACCAGAAGCAAATATGAGGCGATTGGCAGCTTCGCAGGAAAGTACACTGCTCGTATAGCTTGCTGGCCCAGGGGTGTAAGCAATTCCAGCTGGAGAACGTTCTTCAAGTATTTTTTTCTCAACCAGATGGACGTTCTATTGATCCCCATTCCTTTATAGGCAGCCAGCCTTATCGCAATTTTTCTAGAGGGAATGGATTCGAATGCTTGAATGGCAGTACTACCAGGAAACGCCCAGGTACTGAGCAAGGAATTTTGCAATAGGGATCCCACTCACATCACAGTTGTCCGCCCGCCAAGGCAGATTCCCCTTTGTAAAGTGAGCTGTTACGTATTTACGTACTTATGTAAGTGTCCAGAGCCTTCAGTTGGTTGAATACGAAAGCGTTCCAGTATTCCTATTTTGGCAAGAGTCACGAATGCACTCGGGCAGTAACAATTACTAACGGGCCCACAATAAACTGTTGCTTTCGGCACCCAGTTGTGCCCACTTGTGTTTTAACCGCGCTGCAGTGCTGCACTACGCCATCCACTGGTAGAGAACCAGGGGATGAGTTTCTGCGCGGCTACACATTTGGCGAGCCTGCTTTTGGCTCGGAACACTTGCAACCTTCTAGATTGGACGAGGGGATTGCGCCGCTTGACCGCTCGGAGCTATTGAATACCTGAAGCCCAGCGTTCAACATCCTGCAGTCGAGCCTAAGCGACCACGCTATTTTTGCTTCGCTTAGTCGAGATCCAACGGTGCGTTTACCGAGCTTGAGGAAGAGAATGCGAAGCTATGCGCGGCGGCTGCTTCGCGGGTCGGCCGCCCCAGCGTCGGCACACCAACCGGGTCGGTAGCCTAACAGCCGACCTGCACCCCGTCAGCTGCGCCACGAGGCCCGCCCACGGTACTTCCTTCGCCGCCCGAGGTCGGGCTGACATGAGGGATCCGCTCCGCCCACTGCCTGGCAACCCGCTGCTGGTTACGTCCCGTACGCTACAGCCTACCCGGCAGGAGTCGCTCAGCCGAACGCCGGGCATGCCTCGCCCGCGTGGAGCCTTTTTCCGCTAACCCTGTTTCCGGTGGCTCGGTAATCCATACGCGACGCTGCCCTTACCTTCGCGGCGGAGGGCCAGTCCGATCTGTGGCTGTCTAGCGGTACTGCCGGTACCCGAGCCCTCAGCTGCATTCGACGGGAGCCCAGAGGCCCAATCGCTGAAACGTTCACCTTTCCGAGAGGGGGACCTGACTGACTCCTTTCCGCCCGAGGTGGATCAGCGATTATGTGGAGTTTTCTAGGTCCAGCGGATGGTCTCCGGACCTTAAGCTATTTCGCTTGAGCGCATATTTTTGCGGCCGAGCGCTTGACGTATATCGTTCGGTCTATGAACGGCTCTGCGTTGAGCCGGGCCAACGATGTACATTCGAGGGAATAAAAGTTGAACAGGTGCGGACGTTCACCTCTGGCGTGCGTCTCGATGCTGCTCGTGGGGCCCTACAGGGTTGTCGCCAAGGTGCTTCGAAAAGCGCTTACGACTTTTATAGGCACCTTGTAGATACTTCCGCCGTCGAGTACCCTACTACTCCGCTGGCGGACCATGACGCTATGGTCCTCTCCTTGTTCGTTGGGGGCCTTCATCCCGATATTAGCGCGCCGTCTTTGCCAAAGACTGTGCCTGACTAGACGAGGCCCTCGCTTTCGCTGAAAGATGCGAAGCCAACCCTCGCTTCTTTAGTCGCGGGGCTGCTTCCGCCACGAACGCCGGTGACCAAGGCCGCCTATACCCATCCGGAAAAGGCAGGGCCCCTGTTTCGCGAGATATGGAGAGTAAGGTGGATGCACTGGCCGGGCAAATGTCCCAGGTGTGTGACCTGCTTGCCAATGGACAGAGGGGAACCTTCGAACCCACCACACAACAGTCGAATCAGCTTCGAGGTAGGCCGTTCGTACAAAACAGTCGGCGGCCCGACTACCGGGTACAGGCTGCCACAAGGCTGGGCTACAAGGGTAGATTGATGGACGCAGAACGTGGCAGACCGTCCCAGTACGGGTCGGCTTATTGAAGCAACGGAGAGCACGGGCCAGCACGCATCAGTCGCGAGGGTTCACAATCAGAGGGGGGCCGGCGACCTTTTGGGCCAGTGTCGCCTGGTTCTCCTGGTCCGAGTGAGTATGCGGGCCGTGCTTCGGCTCGGTAGGCACCTTCGCTCTCGACTGGCGTCCATACTTATCCCAGGCCTCTGAGAGTGGTTTCGGTCTTCATGGCTGCAGCTTCCGAGACGCTCGATCGGCCCTGCCGAAACAGGAGCGACTACCGCCGGCGCCGATGAGGCGGGAAGTCGTGGGCACCATGCCCCGCACACTGTTTGATGATAGGAATTTTACCCTTTACGACATCGTGAAATTTTTCTCCAACCTCGGTTTCACCATCGGTTGTCAAAAAATTACCCGATATCGTAAAAGGAAAAATTCTATCATCACTAAATTCAAATCGACATTAATTAGCACGAATATTTTTACCTTATATAGCAAATGTCTTCACGAATAAGTCAAAGAAATTCTTTCTCTTTTGAATCTAGGAGGTTAATGAACATTGATTTCAAACCGTCAAGTAGAAAATACGTTGGGAAAAAAGGAAGACTAAACAAATTTGGTTTCATGGAACTTGTTATTTCTGCTTGTTGTCCTAAAAGTGTACTTTTCCTCCTTCCACTAAAGATTTTGTCCTATTATTTTTTATATCTTTTTTCTGCTAATGTCCAGCATTCTATCAACAATGCCTCTGGCATAATTTTTTATCTTATTCAAACTTGATGGATTGTTTACTTTATCTTTTAAGAAATCAGTTGCAAATGAATCGTTTAACATTCCACCAATACCTAAACCCAATTTTGCCTTTGCCGCCATGATAGCAGCCACTGTTTTAGCGCCTTCCCTAACATAAGCAGGCTGCTTAGGATCAAGAGCAATACGGGCAGCACTTTCAGCAAGAACAAGGTCTGACAGATTCCGTATTTCTGTTCTTCTTGGTTCTGACATTCCACCAGTCTCTGTATATGTATGGTCGTGGATAAGTGCACGATTATCAAGACCATTAACGCCTTGGTAGCCTTGTTCCATTCTTTGAGCGAATTTAGTTCCCGAACCCACATAACTATATCTCTTAGTATTATTAAAACTTCCGTCTGGAACAAATTCTGATTTTACTCCTGTTGGCAACTTTAAGTGAAACTCCCTTCCTCCAGATATCTTATTTATTATATCTACAATACCAGAACCATGCTTTCTATTTGCCTTTAACTGTTTAAGACTCAAATTCAACTGCATTCCTACTCCTTTAGCCTTATACTTTTCTATTCTTCTTTTTTGAGTATCAGTTACAAGAATAGATTTAGTACCACTTAAATCAGAATGTTTTAATCTTATGGAAATAGGCTCCTTAGATTTATGAATTAGATCAATTTGGTGATCAGATAGATCAAGTTTAACTTCACTATACATTCTATATAAAGTAAAATTATATTAAACATTTATAAAACTATGTATAAATGAATCAGGATGAACTAAGAGATAAGAGTTCTTGAGTTATTTGATTATAACGCCCTAACAGGTAAATTTACATATAAAGCTAGAAGGCAGAGAATAACAGTTGGATCGGAAGCGGGTTGTATAAACACTTGTGGATATAGACAAATAATGGTTGATGGAAAGTTATACTACGCTCATAGATTAGTATGGTTGATCATGACTGGTAAACTACCTTTGAATGAGATTGATCACATTGATGATGATAGACAAAATAATCGTTTCGAGAATTTACGTGAAGCAACTCGTTCAGAAAATATGAGAAATAAACACAAAAGAGAAGGCTTGTTGTCTAATTTTATTTGTGTTAGTTTTAATAAAAAAGTAAACAAATACGTAGCCTATATACGAATAGATGGAGAAAGAAAACACCTTGGATATTTTAATGATGAAGAAGCTGCTGCTTACGCTCGGGATAATGTAGTAATACGTTTGAATATTGAGTTTGCTAAACTTAATTTTAATTATACATTAACAGAAGATAATAAAATAGTTCGCTACACTGACTATTAGTTCTTACATCTTCGTTTGAGATCATCTCTATGTTTAATCATTTCGTTATATATTTCTTCTTGACTCTTACCCTGTGCAAAAAGATTACTCAATAGCATCGCACTCTCAGCCTTATAATCACACGTTTTACGACCACCAACAGTAGAAGCTTCTACTTTTTTATGTATCTTTTTAAATCTTCACTATAATTAACACCTCCTTTCTCTACAAGCTCTCTTCCCTTATTAAGATAAGTTAATCTGTTTTTGACTTCTGAATTCTGTGCTTTATCACTTAAATCTATATCAACCCCTTTTTCAAGTAGTTCTATCATGTTTTTCAAGTCTAGAATAGCATTATTTAATCTTTCTTTTTGGAGTGTCAAAGCACTCATTCTCTCTTCATGAGTATTCATTTTAGGCGCTCTAGCAGTATACATTGTTTCATCTACTATTTTTTTTATCAATCCTGCAACTGCTACAGTTATTGAAACTGCTCAACCAACAGTTCCTATTACACTTGCTATGCTAGCGATGATGGCTGGAATAGCAGGTAAAAAGCCTCCTCTCATTTCAAGGAATTTCTTTTTCCAAGCTATTGGATCAAGTTGAGTTGCATCCTAAGAAACTTCTTCTCCAAAAGTATCAGATAAAAACTTACTAGGATCTAAATACCAATCACTGTTTGCTTTTTCAGCTTCTAATAATATCTCATTAATGTAGAAACCTACTTCCAAACTTGCAACCATCTTTGAGAGTCCTTCTTTTTTATCTGACTTTGTTTTCCAGAAGACTTGTCCATACTTACCAGAAGATCTATCATCAATAATTTCTTTTATAAACAAACCAAGATCTACAATCCCTGTTACTCCTGATAGAAATCCTCCTAGAGCTTTTGTAGCTGTTCCAATGACCTTGAAAGATTGTAATACTTTTGGAACGATCTTTGCGATCTTGTTTGAGGTCTGTAAGGACAGCTTCATAGCAACTTTAGGTACTATTTTTATAACTGCTTTCGAACCTACTTCTGTTGCTGTTGTAATACCTGAAACCACTTTCTTAGTTGTATCTACTCCTTCTTTTATACTATCAACACCTTTTTCTTTTTTATTCTTCCTATATTATAAGTGAATGAAGTTAAAAAAGTTAGAAAGATTAGTGGTTCTATTTTCAGTGATCTTAACGCTAACGGAAATAGAGTAACCAACTTAGCATACCCTATTAATGATGGAAATGTAAGTGTTGTAGGACCTCCTACTTCTGATAATGATATTCCAAATAAATCGTATGTGGACTCTAACTTCCTTAAACTAACACGTGGAACTCTTAATGGAAATTTAGATATGAATGGATACTCTATCTTCTTAGAAAATGATCCTGTTAATCCTACTGATGGTGTAAACTTTAGCTATCTAAACAGAATATCAGACGGAAATATTACTATAATACGTTTTAGAGCAACAGTAGATGGGTCTTTAACAACAGAATTATATGGGAAAACAATTAACGGTCGTTGGATCTCCACTTTAAACTGATACCATCACACCAAGAGGTTTGTTTGTTGTTACAACGTTATATGAATATACACCTGGGAAAAAGGTATACTACAACCCCTTCCAGAAACATTAGTACCATTACAAGACCAGTTATATGGTGGTTATGTACTTGATGCAAATAAAAAACTTGTCCAATCCTCAATTTTTATATCTGGTTCAAACTTATTTGATAAAGAATTAAATATCTTTGTTTATATAACGACAACGTAAAAATGCTTAGCAGAAGATTATTAGAAATGAATGGAACTCTAAATCTTGGTAAAAATAGAATAGCAACTGTTGGTTCTACTATTAGTGAATTAGACGCTGTAAGTTAAACCTTTTCAGATAATAATTATATTAGAAAAGACTCTGATGACATTGTAAGAGGAGATTTATCTGCTAGGTCAAAAAAATATGTAAATGTGCGTTATCCAGAGAATGGAAACGATTTATCTACAAAGCAGTATCTTGATACGAAGGTTGGAACAGAAGGAGGACAAGTAATAGATGGAACTCTAGAAGTAGATAGATTAACTGCTAATAACACCACTGATTGTTCATACACAAGAGAAAGAGCTTATTCAGCGTTTTTAAGAACTAATAGACTTTTTAATCATGAGTCATTAATAGTAGAAGGACAAATAGGAACAAAAAGTGTTATTAACTTATCTAACAACACTACCGACGCAACCTTGGCAAAACTATCTGACATTAACTTCAAAAAACCACTATATTCAAAGATAACATTACAAATAAGAGATATCAATAGAATAAATAATGATAATACTAATATTATTAATGATGATACTTATTACAATGTTTATGGAAGAACGGCTGAAAATAAATCATTTGTTCTAAAAGACGATAATGCAACTAGAATACCTTACAGAACTATTACGTCAACAGTATCTATAACAGTGGAAAAGTTGTCTGAAGAATACGATAATATAATTACTAACTGCTATCATAGGTTCTACTCAACCAACTTTCTTCCTTCTAATTTACTTAATATACCTTACTCAGGAGTTGAGGGTGATTATATGTTAACTTTAAGTAATTCTATAAAAAATCTTGCTATCATTGAAGAAAGTAATAAAAAAGTAATAACATTCGATCTTAGTTATCCTGTACTAAGTTACGCAGGATTTAGAACACTTAGTCCTTTAGATGTTATTGAGATTAGTTTAGTTAAAAAAGTTAGAATACAGTTATATTAAAAAAATAACTAACTAATCTAACTAATTTTATTTTTGTTTTTACTTTTTAATAATCTAATAATCAGCAGAATTGAATTCTCCTAGTTTTACAGAGCCATAGACTTTAACTTGATCAAGCTTCAATCTAATATTAAGTCTTTCTTCAGAGTTGTAAGAGTCTTTAGTAACATAACTTCCATCGATAACTCCAGTAATAGAAAAGTCACTTCCAAATTTATGAACTACATCAGCAATAGAACTGAACTTCAACTGTTTATTTTTTTATCAAAGAATATACTTGGCTTGATACCAAAATCAATTCTAACTCCAATTGTAGACCTTTTACTCAAGTCATATCCCTTGAAATCAAGTTTCTTACTAGACCTTTCTGCAATGTCTAATAGATGGCATTATGTCTTCAGTGATGTATAACCACATGTTGTATTATTGCTGAGAATCTTTTGAAGTCCTCTCTTCAATGTGAACTCGAGCTGGTTTTCCTTTTGGAATTATGACTGAAGCGTTTTCAAGAACTACGAATTTCTTATTTTGGATTTCCATTTCTATAACGGGTAAATAATGTGTTTAAATCAAATCAATAATTCCATCGTTGTTCCAAAATCAGTCAATTCCATTAGTTTTAAGAAGATTAGACACCTTCTTCCACAATCTTTCTGATTGAACTTTTGTAATTGAAATTTTTGAAAAGATGGTATATCACCGAAGTAACGTATTACCTCTGGCATTGGTGGTGCTCCAAAAGAATCAAATTAAAAACACTTAGGTCCTTCTTTCTTTAATGCGACCCAGTGATATATCGCAAGGTCTGACTTTCCAGTGTTACAAATAAGACATTCATTCTCTAAAGGCTTTGTCAGTTCATCTCTTGCAAAGACACCACTAAAGTTTTTTATATCTAATTCTTTTATATAATAATTTATTTCTATATCTGTTAAAGCTGATGGTTTTACTTTTTTTTTAGTTTGTCTATCGCGCTTTTAATCTCACCAATTATTTGTTGTTCACTTACTCCTCTTCCAATCCTTCTTCCTTGAGATAAAGATCCTTCACCAACACTTCTTCCAATCCTTCTTCCTTGTGATAAAGATCCTTCACCAACAGCGATTGGAACAGCAACTGAAACTGAAGTACTTCTTAGTCTAACAAACTTTGATTTCTTTTTACTACAGATTGTACAAATTCCTTTTACCATTCCTCTTAATCCTTTTGTACTATCTACCTCAACATACTCCTCGTGTAATGTATCAGTCGACTTTTTACACTTCATACAATATATCTCCACATACAAATATATATAAAATTTTAATTTAGGATGTCTTTGGAAATTAAACCTTTTAATTTTGGACAGGATAGTGTTACCGGCCATAAAGAACCACTACCTAAAGAACCCATTAGGGCGTTAGTTTTAGGTCCTAGTGGATGTGGTAAGACACAGTTAGTAATGAATTGGATATTTTATGGAAGATTAGACTATTATATCTGTACTATTATTGCTGCAAGTTTAGATCAGCCAGTATATCGTGGATTTATTGATATTACAAAAGGAAGCCCTGCATTTGTTTGGGTTAGTGGAGTAGATGAAATGCCAGATGTTGACTCATATAAGAAATGTAAGAACGTTGTTGTGTTAGATGATGTTATAAATGAAGATCAGAGTAATATATTGGATTACTTTACTAAAAGGAAGACATAAAAAATGAATATATTCTATTTTGCTCAAGGATTTACAAGTGTTCCTAAAAGAAATATAAGAAACAATGTAAACTTTATAATAATCTTTAAACAAAATGGAACTGATATAGAATATATACGGCGTTCATTTATTGGTGATATAGATTGAAAGAAATTTATAGATTGGGTCGATTATTGTACAAGGAAAAGATTTGGATATTGTGTTATAGATCTAACTAAGACCGAGGACGAAGGAAGATTTTGGTCTGTTGATGAAAAAGGAAATCAACTAATGACTATTTTCAATAATTAATAGGAAAGGAATGATTAACGGAAAGTTGTATCAAAGTAAAAATAAACAATACAAAGGAAGTGTTCAAGAAGCCCTTGATTTAGAAAACCTACTTTGTAATTTGGAGAAGTTAAATGTTGCAACAATACTTAACAATAGTGAAGAGATGGCAAGAATAGAAGCTGAAATTGTTGCTAGAGATCAAGTAGAACATAGACTAAATGAACGTGCTTTAGAGCGTTCAAAAAATGATTCAGGTGACGTTGATTTTAATAAACTTAAAGTAATGAGACCTAAACTTGCAATACAAATGGAGACTAATAAACTAATTAAAAAGGCGATAGAACCTAAACCTAAAGAACCTCAAGATGTTTCTTTGGTTTTGAAAAAGGCAATTGCTGATATTACATCTGGAAAACATAAAAAAGCAATAGCAAGAGTAAATCAGGCAAAGAGTAATGCAGCTAATCAAGAAATAAAAGAAATTATTGATGGTGTTCAAAAGGCAGTGGCAGAAAGTCTTAACATTAGTCCATCTACTGGTACTCCAAAGATTAAGAAAGGAGGTATAAAAGAAGTTGAAACAAGTACTACAAGTACACCAAAGAAAGGAGGGAGAAAAATAAAAACTACTTTACCAACTGTAAGTGTTATAGAACCTAGTATAGAACCTAGTATAGAACTTAGTAGAGAACCTAGTATAGAACCTGCTGCTAGTGTTACAGATCCTAACACGACTGAATTTACAACTGTTACTGAATTTATAATACTGAATTTACAACTGTTACACCAAAGAAAAGAAAAGGAAAAACCACTTTACCAATTGTAAGTGTTGAAGAACCTGCTACAGAACCACAATTTACAACTGTGATAGAAGGTAGTCTTCCTGAAATCACATTTTCAAAAGACCCACATGTTATTAGAGAAGAATTAATTGAACTTACTAAAACAAAATCTGCTGGTAAAATGAAAACTGATATGAAAGAATATATAAAAGGAATTACAGAGAGTAATATTAATGAAAGAATTCTTAAAATTGCTACGAATTTGGACAAAAAACAAAGAATGAGCAAAAAAAAGAACAAATTATTTTTAAATATATACTAGGACTACAATATTTAAATGTGGGAGAAGGATTAAAAATCATTCCAGTGTTTGTTAATAGTGATAAAGAAGTGTTTAGTAAGATTGATTTATGGTTGAGAGAGCTTGCTGCTGGAAATAAAGGAGTTGTAAATTCAATAAGTGCTGCTGTAGATTATTTAGCTAGATCTAGAAAAGCACCAAAGTCTTACGTTGCAAAAATAAATAATCTTTTATTTAGTATATAGAAAATGAGTGATCTTTTAGTTGTAGCGAAAGACATACTTAAGAATGTTGAAGTCATTAGAAAAAGTAGTCAAGCAAGTAAAGAAGGGTATGTGTTCAATATTATTGGAAATTCTGATCCACTTAGTCTTCGTATTAATACTCCTATTTCATTGAGAAACAAAAACCTAAAAGTTTGTTTTAAGAAGTTTGTTGGAATCAATTCCATAAAAAATATTACTACTTCAAATAATACTTTTGTTTATAGAAACGCTGGAGGTTCGGAACAAACTGTAACTATAGAACCAGGAATGTATACTGTTGATAGTGATGACTTAAACACAGGTATTGTTGATAGGATTAATAGTTATATTACTCAAACAGGATCAACAACTGATAAGTTTGTAGTTGGTGTTGATACTGGTACCGCACACTCATGGATTACTATGCCTGTTGGATGGAGTTTTATTGCAAGTAAATCCTCTATTTCTAAAGTGCTTGGTTTCACTAAACCTGCTTACACAACGGATAGCAAGTTTTCAGAGTCATATCCAAATATTACACCAGTTATTTGTACTCCAAATAAAAAGTTGTATTCGGAAGAGCAGGTAAGTATTGCAGATGTAAAGCTTGTTCTTGTGAATTGTAATTTAGTTGCTCCTGGAACAAGTTTTATAAATGGAATTGAAACTCAAGCTTTAAGAAGTTTTGGATTTGATTTTTACCCATGGGATACAATGGTTTACGAACCAAACACTCTTGAATACCACAACATTTCTTCTGAAAGTATTAGTGATATAACTATTAAAGTCACTGATCAAAACTTGAAATTGTTAGATTTTGGTGGTGAACAAATTGCTGTTGTTATAGAAATTATAGAAATATAATATAGGAAAAATGACTATACGATTAACAGGTACATCCTCTTCAGATTATAAAACATTATGTCCTACAATTAATTTAGGAGAAAATTCTGGATACAATGAAATTGGTTTAAGAAGGGTAGAATTTACATATGTAAATAGAGCTATATCAAATGTCTTTAGGAGTGTAAATGACAGACTTTGGTTTAAGTTTTCCCTTGGAGATGTTGGTAATCCCCAATATATTGAAATTGATTTTGGAAAAAAAGCAAATGGTACTCCTAAGACTTCAGGAACTTATGACAGTAACACAATTTTTCTTGCTTTAAACACAGCTTTAGCACTTAAAAAAAGTTTCCTGCCCCTAATCCAGATGGCTCTCCCGGTGCTGGTTCTCCTACACCAGCACTATATAATGGAAGGGCTGGAAATGGAATAAAATTTAGTGTTGATTCAGATGATAAAATAGTTATGCAAGTAGCTGGTGATAGTGTTGTTTTTCTTGGTGCCAACTCTTTCATTGAAAAAAAACCTGAGTTTTATAGTATCGGAGATACACTAGGTTTTAACTCAAACGAACAGGGAACTTTTGACCGCGACATGGTTGGAGGAACTCCTTATGAAGCGGTAGAAAAAGCTATGTATTTTGCTGGAACTTATAAAGCGTGGAACAAAATGATTCAACCTGATAGTGCAGGTGTAAAATGGATAAGTGTTGATTGTGATTTGGTTGATCCACTAGATAATTATATAGAGAAAACAAAAGGGTTTTCAGAACAATCACTGTCTTTATATGTCATCGACACCGATGATATGGCTCCGGGTCAAAAAGTTGATTTACATATTCCAAATGTAATGTACTTACCTACAAGGAGTGATATATCATTATTGAGTGGCTATAGAATTTCATTAACAGATCAAAATGGAAATAGGATTAATACAATTACAGATGTTATATCTACAATAGTTATTAGAAAAAGTAAAACAAGTATAGAAAAAATTAAAACAAATATAGAAAATGAAAATTAAGTTAACAGTAGCTTCTGACACAGAGTATAAAACTAACTACCCTCCAATAATGCTTGGTCCTAAATCTGGGTATAAAAAGTTGGGTTACGAAAAATAGAGTTTACTTACACATATTAAAGCATTGTAAAAATTGTTGCTCTTGAAAACGATATGCTTTGGTTTAAAGCTAGTCCTTCATCGGCTAATAGCTTTTCCACTTCTGTTCCTCCAGGTTATTATGATAGTGTTAGACTTGTTGAAGCATTAAATATAGGATTAGATGGTGCAATATCACTTTACAATCCTTCAAGAAGAGGTAGTACTGGAATTATTTTTAGTGTTGGTGAAGGTGATAAAATAGTTATGAAAGTAGTGGGTGAATACGTTGTTTTATTGGCAAGTGATATACCTGGTGTTATTAATAACATTGGAGATACCCTTGGTTTTAATACAAAGTAACAAGGAACATATGCCCCTGATTACGATTATGGTGATGGAAGAGAAGAAGATAAAAAAAATGAAAAATCACATTACTTCGCTGGAACTTACACAGCATGGAATAAAATGAAGTCCTCTAATTTCAATGACATTGAATGGATCAGTGTTGATTGTGACATAGTCAATCCAGAACATAATTATATAGAGAGAAGAAAATGATTGTCAGAACAATCTTTATCTTTATATACTATTGATACAAAAGATTTATCAGCAGGTGAGAAAGTTGATTTACATATTCCAAATGTAATGTATCTACCGACAAGGGGTGATATATAAGGAATAAGTAGTTTTATGGTTACTTTAAGAGATCAAAATGGAAATAGACTCAATGCAATTAGAGATGTAATAGCCACAATAGAAATTTCAATGTAGTATAGGGAGATGGGGAGTTATTCGAGGAATGGGCATGGAAATATAAGAGGAAAGTATCATGGGTCTGGTGTTTTGGATAAAGTAATAGACGGTGTTGGAAGAGTAACACCTGTTTTAACCGGATTAACTGGTCTAAGCATGAACATTGCTAGCAAAGGAATTGATATGCATCAAGCAAGGAAACTTACTGAACTACAAACTAAAAAAGAAAAGATTGATCAAGATTACGCTGCTAAACGAAGAGAAATGGATGATAAACTTGAAGAAGAAAGAAGAAAGAAAGAACAAGAGTATGAGCTTGAGAAAAGAAAGAAAGAAGAAGATTATGTTAGAAAGATGCAAGAAATGGAACTTGAGATTAAGCGTGCAATGCTTGAAAAACTTAAACCAAAATCTAAAAGAGAAAAAAAAGATACAAACTGAAGAAGAAGTAGTAGAATATTCAGAAACTCTTGAAGAGAAAGATCCAAAAGCTTATAAAGAAATTGATAAATTAATAAAAGAGAAAGCTGTTGTTCCTTATACTTCTCAGAGAAGTGATGGTTATGGTGGGAGTATGAAGAGAAAATTAGGAGCTGGTTTATATACTCAAAGTAAATAAATTTTTAGTTTTTTATATAGGGAAAGAATGGCAAGCGCAGATATTAGTCGTATACTTGAACTTGGAGATCCTGAGTTTACTGATTATAAACTTAAAGACTATCAGTTCAGAGAGTTTTACCAAATTAATGGAAACGAGGCTGATAGAATTGATAGTAAATTGGTTACATTCGTAGTACCAGGTGAACAACAAACATGTTATGTTCTATCTGATGGTTATCTTTTACTTGAAGGAAGGGTTGGTGGTGCACCAGCAAATCTGAGTGATCCGCCCACAACACTTAAGAGACAACTTGCTCTAGGGTTAGTTAATAACGCTGGAGCATGGTTGTTTAGTAGTATGAGGATTAGGCTTGGTACTGAAGAAATTGAAAGTCTTCCTTTGAAAGAGGCGGTTGGAACTGTTTCAACACTTATGGGACTTTTATGCTATCCAAATGATTATAATAGAACTGAAGGACCTGTAACCGGATGGAAAAAAGATGAAGCAAATGAATTGGGTGATTTGACTTCAAATCTTGGACCATATACTAGCCCTGAAGCTTCTAAAGCAGCAACCACAAATAATGGCTTCATCTACAGAAGAGGTCTTATAAACAATACTGTTGAAGCAGACGCAGATGTCGGATCATTTAGTATTGCACTTCCTCTTGCAAGACTTTCTGGTTTTTGTGCTGATATGAATAAAACTCTTTATAATATTCCTTTTACTCTTGAACTAACAAGAATCGGAGGAGATGATAAAAACTGTATCTCAACTGGAGATTCAGCAGCGGTTGGTACAACTACAAATACTATCACAACTAAAGCACCTAATGCTACTTTTACAGGTGCTGCAAACGACGGTGCTTATACTACTTTCAGAGTTGCTATGTCAAAAATGAGACTAGTTGTTCCATGTGTAACGCCGAAAGAAAGTAAATAAAGATCACTTGCTGAAATTTCAAGTGAAAAATCAAAGAAAATTAGACATAATTACAGAGTTAGATGGTATGAGTGTGTAACTATAACATCTCTTAATCAAGCAACTAGATTTACTAAAACTCTATCAATTCAAAACAACATTGATAAAGTTAGATGGTTGATCGTTGCAGCTCAAAACCAAAATAAATATGAAAGCTACACTGGTAATCCTTGTACTTACAGCGATTGCGATGTTAAGAGTGTTTCTGTATTTGCTAATGGACCTAAACAATACCCCGCTGTTCAAAGAGCGTGTGAGTTTAAAAAAGGAAGGTGTTGTCAATCTTTCATGGACTTCACAACTTTTACAAAGCAGTTTCTTGGTATTAATGAAATTGCCGAACCTGTTGGAGTTGGTTATAATGAGTGGTTATCACTTTATCCAATTCACGTTATTGATCTACAATACAACGACGAACCTCTTAGAGTCACATCAAAACTTGATGTTTCAATTGAATTTAATAGCAATGCTGTTCCTGCATCCGGTGTTATATTTCATTACTTAACTATCTGTGAGAATAGTGTTGAACTAACTTCCAGTGGCTCAGGTGCTAATTTCACTTGTGCCAAGGGTAATATGGTTTACGAAGGAAAAGATTTTTAATAAACATTGTAATAACTAAATATAATGCAAAAAACAAATTTTATTCAGGGGTCTGATGAGTGGAAGAAGGCTATGAAGTTAAATATTGGTGGATCAGAAGTGTATTCGGTATTAGGAAATGATATGATACTTGGATCTCAAATTGATTGTGACATTGAATTAATTTCAAATAGAAAACTAAAAAAATATATTACTAACTCTCAACCTATGAGATTTCCTCAGATGATATTTGGAAAAGTATTCGAGCCAATAGCAGCTAAATTTCTAGAAATAAAGTTGAATAGAATTATTGAGAATTCAAATGAATGTTTTACTAGTGACGGAGTTTATCGCTATTCTCCAGATGGAATTATTGATCAAGATACTCTAATAGAAATAAAATGTTTATGGAGTAGAACTATTGTAAAAGATTGTATTCCAAAACAATATATTGCACAGTGTTTACTTGGTTTACACGTCTTAAGGCGTAGCATATGTTTTTATAGTGAATTTGAAATATTCGTTCCAGGTTTGAATTGCTATGATATACCTAAAGACTATGTTGCTGCAGGAACAGTTAGAATTCCAACAACTCATGAATTTGATTTACCAATACGTGAACCTCTTTTTATGTTTTTACTTAAAGATGAGAAGTACTTTGAATTTGAATTTGATATAATTTCTGAATATGGTCGTTTTAACAATAAAAAACTTTTGGTTATGATATCAAATACTATGTTAAAAAAGTAGAGATACAAGTAGTTGAAGAAGATCCACTTAGATTTGTAAGAATTATTCCAGTGGTTAAAGAAGTGTTAAAAAGATCTAAAATATTAATAAATAATTATATAGATGAACAAAAAGTTTCACACAGAGGACTATGTATCGAAGAATAATGGATTCATTCTTTCTGATCTTGATGCGAATGGTAATAGAATTATAAACTTAGGTGACCCTGTCAATGACTATGACGCTGTTACAAAGGCCTATGCTGACGCTAACTTTGTTGTTAATTCAGAAATAACAATGAATCTTGGTGGTAAACGTATTACAAATCTAGGAGCGGGTGTTAATCCTTCTGACGGTGTAAATGTTTCACAAGTAAATAATTATGTTAAGAAAAGTGGAGACACAATGTTGAGGGATCTAGATATGAATGGTAAAGCCATAACATCTACTTATTGGAATTCAGGAAACACCAACCCAGTGGTCTTAAACGATGATTATTGTGTTACGTATGGTGGTCTAAAAAGAGATGTATTATTGAAAGCATTTCCTTCAACAGCAAATATCAATATGGGTTGTAACTCAATAATAAACGTTGCAGAGCCTGTAAATCCTTCTGACGTTGCAACAAATAATTGTGTGGATAAAACACTAAAAAAATGACGGTGATAATCTCAATCTCAATGGACCCTAAAGCGCTAAATTCAATACTAAATCTTTCAACCCCTTACTCATGGACAAATAAAATGTCTCCACCGATAATGATATTAAATGCTATGGTTGTAGGATCTTCTAATTGTGTGTTCCTTAGACCTATTTCGGATACAACAGTAGTATCTGGTGATGTAAGAGCTATAAATACTTCAACAACAGGTGTTAACTTAAAGTACTATGTATATTTCAATAGATTACCGACAGAGTATTACTTCGTTGATAGTACTGCAAAACTAAAAGTAAACCTCTTGGTTAGTTATGTACCCTCCTGAAAAGTATAAATGAACTATTAAAACTATTAACTCTTTTAACTTTGTTGCTTTGCGTTTACCTTTAACAACTGGAAATAATTTAGAAATAGAACAGATGGCTTCATGATCTAAACAATGATGTAAAGAAGTAGAACAACATTGTTTTTTTAAGTGTTTCTTAACCAGTAAATACAGTTTAGTTGGTTTTTCTTTTTTATAATAGTTAGAATCTATGTTACAGTACGAACAGATTATGCAGTGGTTATTACGAAAAAGGCTAGAATCAAATTCAGTTTCTTCCATATCTTTATCACAGATACAGCAACGTATTTCATATTCCTGTTTTGGCCTTTTTCTTTTTGGTTTACAATATGGGTGACCTGTTTCAAGGTATTCAACTTCACTAAAAGTGCTTAAGCATGTATCACAAAATATTTCCATTCTCTATAGAATGTCGTTCTTAACTCTAAATGAAAGGAAAAAAGAAGGTAAATTCAATCCTAACTCAGATATAAGCTAAGTATTCAAGCCAAGACCTAAAAAAATTCCACAGGGTTTCTATAATATTGTTGAGCCTAATGAAAATCATCAAGCAGACATTTTGTATATGCCTAATGATTCTGGATATACATATGCTTTGAGTGTTATTGATGTGGCTAGTAGATATAAAGAATCAAGACCTCTTAAAACAAAGTCTTCTAAAGAAGTGACAAAAGCAATAATAGATATCTACAGTAAAGGTCCTTTGAAGTGGCCAAAGAAAATGACAGTTGATCCTGGGTCAGAGTTTAAAGGTGAGTTTGCTAAAGAAATGAAAAAACATGGAACACAAATAATTGAAGGTGCTACTAAAAAGAGTGTTGCATTAGTTGAAAGAATGAATAGAACAGTTGCTGAGAGAGCATTCATTGCTCAGTATGAAAAAGAATTAGAAAGTATTAACAAAGGAGATTATTCTAGAAATAAAGAGTGGATCGATAATATTCCAAAGATCATAGAGTATTTAAATAATAGTGTTACAAGAATGATTGGTGAAGAACCTGCAAAGGCAATAAAAAAGAAAAGGTAAAACTAAAGAAACCAAAATATCATGGTGAAAAGCTATTAGAACTTGGGACGACTGTTAGGTATTTGTTAGAACCGGGTGAAGGAGAAGATGAAAAAAGAAGAAGAGCTACAGACCCAATATGGAGTCTAACAAAACATGCTATTGTTAGAATAATGGTATTTAGAGAACAACCGGCTAGATATTTCGTAAATGATATTAAGAGAAGTTTCGTTAGAGAGGAGTTACAAGTTATTAACCAAGATTAATTTCAGTTTGTGAGTTTCCTAGTACAAGTCCTTCAAATTCTTCTTTTGTAATCTCATCATCAGATAAAGCGTTAGTAATCTTTGAGATAATTTGATAATTAGAACTTAAAGCATTCCTTTTACGTTTGTCTATTTCTGTAAGCACACCTTCAACTGACACAAGCAATACTGATAGGGCTGAAAAGAAAGTTACAACATGGGTAATAGATGGCAATACTTGAACATAAGTACTTGAAACAGTTACATCTAATGCTATTACTATATTTATAAATCTAATGACATATCTAGCTCTTGTTAATTTTATTAGACACCCTCTAATTTTGTTATTAAACTGAACAGTCTCCTCATATTTTTTACAGCAAAATCTTTTCTCAAATCTGGCATTTTTTTCTATATCTTTGTAAATATTTTTTTAAATCCACCAATCCATAGTCTCTTCAATCAACTCTTCTGGAGGTTCAAAGTCTTTTCCTTGATCTATTTCTTTTTTTATTTGTTTGTTAGTTCTATTTTTTTAGAGTAAGCTTCTGATTTAATTTAATTTTTTCTATTTTTAAGTCATTGAGAAACTCTTCAAAGATTGATCCATCTCTTACTTTACTAAATATGTTTGCAATCTCTGGTTCAGAGTGATTGATTCTTAAAGCCTTGTATTCAATAACTAGTTTAACAGTGCTTAGTAATGTTGATCTAATGTCTTCAATTCTACCCATAGGATATGAACAAATCTTAAAATTTGAATGATATTGACCTTGAACTTCATTAAGGCAATCCCTACTCCTTGTTTCAATACCCATTTCTATAACACTTTATTTTTGTTTTAATTAAATTAATTATGCTAATTGTGCTTCTAGAGCTGCAGCAGTAGCCTTTTGTCTTGCGCTAACACCATCAGATAGATCAGGAAGAACTGCATAACACTCGTCTTTAACGATTCCAGAGATGTCTGGTTTAACTCCTTAAACTCCTGAAATAATTGTTGAGAGTGTTGGAAGTTGAGATGCAATCCATGTTGTATAGCTAGAGATCTCAGAAGGATCGTCAAGAAGTGCGTCTACTTAGACCTAACAGTAGATTCAAGATTTGCCGTTACATCAGTTAAGCCGGCAGTTATAATCTTTTGAGCTTCGATATCACATTCATCGAGATAGAACTTCTTAACTGAATTGTCGGTCATAACTGAAATATCTGAATCAAGTGTTTGTTGATCGTACGCAGTCATTCTTGACCTAACAAGATAATCAACGTAAGACTTAAGGAGAGTGGCACTAGTAGCAAGATTGGGATCGGTAACGTCGTTCTGCATTTCCTATATAAAAAAAGAAAATTACTTATGTGTAAAAGTGATTAGTTTTTTGTTTTTACATCATCAAATATTTGATGAAATTTATCAAATGCTGAAGTATATTTTCTTTCTTTCTTTTTCATTTTATCATATGCATCACAAACATCTAAAAGAACCCAAATTTGTGGTGCAGGTAGTTTAAACATATACTTATAAAAATCTGTAGGGATATATGGTGTGTCATCCTCAAAACCACAAAACTTTTTAGCAATTCTTATAGCATACTCACAACAAAGAATTCTTGAAACTTTTTGATCCATCTTCCTATATAAGGTTTAAGATTTTTTAATAGAATCTAATTCTCTATTCTCATATATTTTTTTAGCCTCAGCTTCTAATTTAACTAAAGATTTGTAAATACTTTCATACTGATCAGCAATATCAAAAAGCGTGTCAATAAATAATGGGTCTATTTTTTTAAAGTTGATAAGATTTGCATTTAAATTCATATTTTGGTCTACAACCCCCTAATAGACTCGAACAAATTAAAAATATACTATTACGCGTGGCATAATTTCCAAGATTCTTTTCAAACTTTTCATCAAAATCCATTTCCTATAAAAGGTTTAAGAACTGTTTAATAGAATTAATTAATTTGTATACCTTGTTTTGTTTTTGGGTGTTTTGATTTCCTTGCGGCTTCTTCAAGCATTTCATTTATCTTACCTCTACATTCCATTTATTTATCAGAAGCTTCACAGATTTCTATAAGAACACTAACAAACGAACTGTCTAAATCTGGAATAAGTTTATCAAGAGAGTGTCTAATTATACGTTGATCATTTCCTTTTAGTTTTTGAAGACAGATCTTTACAGCCATATCTCTGGATTGTTCACAGCTTAAAATTCTTGAGACGTCCATTTCTATATAAGTAGAATTATTTGTTATAATTCATTTTCTTCATTTACATAATCACTTCGAAATGGAGGTATATCATCAGCTTCAGTGTAAAAAGTAAAGTCATCTTCAGCAGACTCAAACTCGGATTCAGATTCGGATTCGGATTCAGGTATATAATCAGGATCTTCGGATTCTGTATCTGATATTGACTCCGTAT
Source organism: Cristatella mucedo (assembly GCA_009760855.2). NCBI lineage: Eukaryota > Metazoa > Bryozoa > Phylactolaemata > Cristatellidae > Cristatella > Cristatella mucedo. Next base: position 1,748,955 of record WPIO01000048.1, on the reverse strand, counting down.
CTGAAATACCTATATCCATAGAGCTTTCTTCAACTTTTAAAAACTCTGGATTTTCGTTTTCCATCTCTATAATAATGAAATTATTTTTGTTAAATACATTTATAACATCGACCTGGATTAGTACCTTCACTTAAAGCTTTATCAATCTTATAATGTCCATAAGCATAACTACAACGAACACAATCTAGCCAGTAACGTTTTGATTCAAATGGTGATAGTGCAACTTTTTCCATCTCATTAGTAAATAGTTCGTGTTTATCTTGAGATATTTTATGAAACTTTCTAATTTGACTTTCACCAAACTTCTCATTTTTTTTACCTTTAAAAATTTCTATACTTTCAGTTAAACAACTAACAAATGTGTCATGCCCCATAGTTTTAGTTAAAACTGCTTTTGTTACTCCTTTTGCGGCAGCTTTTCTTTCAGCATCAACTATACTTACAGAGTATAGCTTTGGTCTTAAAGCACAAACTGCTGAAATTAATTTTCCTTCTGCCTCATCCTTAAATTTACCGATTGTATCATCATCAAAATAATCAGGCATTGCTTTCATATCATCGTACAGATTAGGTGTTTCAACGTTCATAATTAAAGAATCAGTGTCAGTATAGATTAAAATAACCTTGTCTCCATATTTCTGTTTTATATCATTATAAAACTTTTGCATATGTAACTTTGATAAATCTAAAATTGCACTACCGATGAATATTGGTTTATTTAATTTTTTTCGATTGATTCATTTGAAAGATGTCAAATATTCTCCAAAGTCTCTAAAGTTAACCATATTTGGATCTCTTATTCGTTTATTGAATTTCTTTTTTCCTGCTTCATCAATAGTACTAACTAAATAAGTTGTAACTCTTTTTTCAACATCTTTACAGGTTTTACCATAGAATGAATTCATTATAAGTTTCCAAAGATTTCTTAAAAACTGTTTACTTGAATTTAATGCTTTCATTTCAGCACACATTTCAATATAAGGTCTAAGCCATCTAGATTGATTAAGCTTGAAAACTTTCTTTACATCACAAACCATTCCGTGTGTTAAACAGAACTTTAAATATCTATAATGAAGAAGATAATATTTTTTTGGTTTAAAGTCACATATTAATTTTGGAATATTACTTGCTCCTGTTTTTAATTTATTTTGAAAACTTGAATATTCACTACAATGAACAACTCTATTAGAAGCGCATAATGGATATTCGTTGTGTAAATCATGGTAATACTCTTTAGTTTTTGGATCGTACTCGATATCAACAACAAAGAAGTAACCAGTATCTGATTCATCCTCTAACTTGAGAATTCTATCAATATCCCACCCTTCATTTGAAATTTCAATAATGTTTCCTTGAGGAAGAAGTTCCATCATTGCTGTAGGATATAGACTTGTTGCATCTTGATAAGTTATCCATGTTATTGGTTTATCCTTATCATAATCAGGAACTACAGGATTATTTGCCTTAACAAGTCTACTGCTAACCTGACATATTCCTCCACGAATAGATTTTTTTAACATGTCATAATTCTCTCTATCAGATAATAACTCAAATCTCTACTCCTGAAAATCAGAATACTGCATTCCATGAGAAGTTTGGTATTGTTACAAAGTTTTCTGGATCTAATTTTAGTTTTGATACCAATCCTTTTCTAAAACTTTCGAAACAATCAGCAAGCAATAAAACGTCTGTTTGAAGATATAAATTATGATATTTTAACATATTTTTACAATCAAACTCTTTCCAAACATCATTTGCTTTTTTATAACTTTCATCAGATATACCAGTCATGTAAACACTTGAATAAAAATCATCTTTACTTGGAAGAGATGAAGTGAAAAACTTCTCAAAAGAATATGTCTTCCTTCTTTTTCATCTGATTTTTTACAACTCTGTGGTGAAACCCTTGATTCTTTGTACCCACATGAGTAAACATGTATACTAACATTCATTGCTTTCTCTAATTTATTAACGTCCTTAACCATTAAGGGCCATTCAATCTCATTAAGAAGATTAGAGTGATTGTTAGCTAATATCGTTTTTTTAGGTCATTTATTTTCCACTTATTTCTTTCTACTGGGTTTAGAGATCTTAAAACACACCACAAAGCGCAAAACTCATCATTAAGATTTTTTAAATTTATTACACACTTTTTCTTAACAAGATATTCGGGTGTTTCAATGTATGTACAGGGGTATGTATTTAGAAATAACAACAGAAAATGAATAATAACCAATAAATAACCATCCAGAACCAACATTTCTTTCTACTAACATCTCAGAATTAGTTCCTAAAGAAAGCATTACTTTTTCATATATTGAGTTAGATGATTCACTATCCATCGCTAACATTGATTTTGATTGTGCTCCTTTTTTTCTATGTCTCCATTATTAAACATTCTCATGTCGAATGATATTTTAAAATGAACTCTAACAAACCTCCATGAACTTCTAACTCTGTTAAGTAATTCATTTGTTTGATATCTAAGAGACTCTTTAAGTGACTCAAAGTCTGCATATGTTCTTTTTGTTTTATAAGAAAAAGTTAAAGTATTTCCATTAGCAGAAACAACAGGTTCTATGAAACCAACTTTGTTTAGTCTTCCTTTTTTCCAACGTATTTTCTACTTGATGGTTTGAAATCAATGTTCATTAACCTCCTAGATTCAAAAGGGAAAGAATTTCTTTGACTTATTCGAGAAGACATTTGCTATATAAGGTAAAAATATTTATGCTAATTGATGTTGATTTGAATTTAGTGATGATAGAATTTTTCACTTTACGATATCGGGAAATTTTTTGACAACCGATGGTGAAACCGAGGTTGGAGAAAAATTTCACGATGTCGTAAAGGGTTAAATTCCTATCATCACTGTTGCACCGGTGATGGTGTGCTGGTTACCCGACTTTGGGTCACAGGTGCAAATATTTCCCTGATGGCAGCTTCTTTCGCCCGCCAGCTGTGCCTTCCTTTGTCGATAGAGTCAGTTCGGGCCTCCAGTATCGCGGGTTCTTCCTACCTATAATAAAGGCCGTGACAGCGAGCGTGCAAGTGGGAGGCATCACCCGCGAGCACCAATTCTATGTCACCACTGAGTCTTTGCAGCCGCTGCTGCTGGGAACTGACTTTCTTGTCTACCTGCCGCGGGTCACCTACGACTATGGGCGTGGAACCATGCAGGTGGGTGACCACTAGCTATCACTGGTGGGTCGCTCGGAGCCTTTAGCTCTGCCACACCACATGCCCTGAGCTACGGTCAGACAGAGCAGATCGCCGAAGCTGGTGGATGCGAAGCTAGGCTCAGTGTGCAAAACTTAAGCCACTGTTTCAGTTGCAGGCGAAGATAAGCCGATGCCGAGGCCTCGGATTCTTCCATATCAATCGCTGCCAACCGGCTTGGATGTGCCAGGTTCTCGGTAGCGACGCCGCCAGCTGCTGATCCGGCTTCACCATAGTTTCGCGGCAGCGATGCGGTTCCGCCGGAGCCAGCTTCATGGACAGGTCACCATATCAGGGCCTCTACTCGCGGCATAGCAGAAGGTGGAGCGACACCTCCAAGCCCTCGCCCTCTGGCCGAGCTGCAGGGCGATCCAGGTGATGTTCAAGACCACCGTTCTTCAGCTGTGCATGAGGATGACCAACGTCATTTGCTGCGCTGCGATGTAGGCCTAATCCTTGATATCGATATGCGGTGCTAATGCGAAGCTACCGCAGCATTGCATTAACACCACCCCGGACGAGCCAGTGTCGGATCAGTTCATTATGGGGCTCCATGCTTTTTTCCCACTTGGGCCAGTGATTTTTTTAACGCTGGACCCCGGACTGATCGGATGCGAAACCGTATCTCGCGAGGAAGGAGAGTAATGCACTGGGGCAGCTCTGAGGTTAGCCGCGATAATAGCCTTTGCCTTAGTGGGTTTGATTAGGGCACCTAGAGCAACCCGTAGCGGGCGGACTTTCCAAGTAGAATTGGGTAGGGGACACGTTAGCTAACCGGGAGCGGAGCGTTGTCAGTCAGACAGCGAGATCCGCTCAGGTTAGAAAGGAGCTTTGGACAGACAAAGAGCGGTCAGAATGTGGACCGACTATCGTACTCAATTAGACAAAGAGCGAAAGGGTGGCAAGTTGGCGCATGAGCCATCTGATAAATTACAGGCGGAAGCGAACAGGCCGAGGACGCACACCGAGAGCGTCGGTCCGACAAAGTAGCAGCTAGGCTCAAGGTCATGAGGGCAGAGAGAGAGAAGAGTATAAACGAGACGACTGTCAGAGCTCGGGGCTGCAGCTTCGGTAGTCGATGCGAGACTATATACGTATATTTCATTTATATAGCGCCCCAAGAGAACTAAATCTCTATTCAGGCGCTTCACATATGCCTCGGGGCTCGAGCCCACGACCTCAGTCAGACCATAGTCGGGGCGAGCACCTTGACAGCTAGACCAAACCAGCTCGGCTACGCCTCAAGAGCACGAGAGTCGAACCTAGGGCGACGAACGGCTAAGTGCAACTCGGACTGCACGGTTGAGTTCAGTCAGCTACTCAATTAGGTGCTCATATCTTGAGGTGCTGTAGTGGTCTACCTTCAGGGTCGGGACCATCGCTAGCGACGAAGGCGTATGGTAGCTTATTGTAGTCGGGCTTCGAGAGTTCTCAAGCAGGTAACTCCGTCGCTCCGGAGCCCGCTGCCGAGTAAGCGCACAGGGTAGTCAATTATTTTTAGGCAGCCAGCCTTATCGCCTTTTTTCTAGAGGGAATGGATACGAATGCTTGAACGGCAGTACTACGAGGAGAAGCTCAGGTACTGAGCAAGTAATTTTGCAACAGGGATCCCACTCACATAACAGCTGTCCGCCCGCCAAGGCAGATTCCCCTTTGCAAAGCGAGCTGTTACGTATTTCAGTACTAATGTAAGTGTCCAGAGCCTTCAGTTGGTTGAATATGAAAGCATTCCAATATTCCTATTTGGGCAAGAGTCACACTAACGATGCTGTGATGAATTGCTGTGTCACATTACAGACGGACTCTCCCTACTACTGCTCTACAATCGCCCTTGCCGATTTTACCGAAGGCCTCTATTTTACCGCATACGTACTCCTAGTATATCTAGACAAAGCCTTATATTAATAGTAATTCAGCTTCAAGCGACCGGCTAAAAAATTGTACCGAGAAATTCGCTGTGCCATAGCAGTTCGGCAAGGCGATGCATTATCCATTGTAGCAAGGTACTGCGATAGCAGCTTGTCGGAGGGGGCTGGAGACTGCCAGATTCAAGCAGTAAATCCTAGCTGATTAAACAGCCTCTTTTGTATAGCGACAGAAGAGCCTTTATGGCTATAACCACTGCTTGCAGTGTCGATAAAGAATCGCCCAACGCAGAAATCGAACCCACGACCTCGGGACCTCGGTCGTGAAAGCAACCGCCTTACCTAGTGTGCCATCACGGCTCAGTAACCACTACCTTAACATCTGCCATACTATCCGAGCACTCTGGTCACATTCGCGGTATTTACTAACTAAAATCGCCAATTTCCTGGCTGTCTGCCAGCCTATGCTAAAGATTGGTCACGAACCACAAAAAAGCAAGCGATTTATATTGTAGCTACTGGCCGTCCAAGACATTCCCGCATGCCCTGACTTAGTCGGGATGTATTTTATCATAAGATTAGGATCACCATCACTGAACAAAGCAATTGCACTATACAAAAATCGATGGCCAAATCCTCTTGGGTGGGGTAGGGATCGAGTCGCAGCAATATTACGGTTATCACATATTACTGGTTAACCTCGACAAATTACCTTTCAGCCAAGTTTTTCTGACCAGGTTTCTCACTAACCCAATTCAAAACGGGTTAGGATATTGCAGGTAGTTAATCAACGTAGGTACACTGACATAATTTTCTTCCTAGCTATCTGAGAAAAACCAGCTTGCAGCTCTACTCCTAAAAAGACAGCAGCTGTAAATCAAGCTGGTAGCCAGCTATGCAACTCCGGTACCAAGCTGCTGATTTACAGACCTGACAAGACGACAGATGAGCTTCGCTGGACCCTCGGTGACCAACTGCCAAGACCAAGGACGACCAAACAGCCCTTTGAGGTCTTAGCTGCTTCATTAATTACTTACGAAACGACGACTACTCTCCTGCTGCCGACTATGGCTCATCCTTTTCAGCGGTCCTGAACTGCCACTTCCATGCTGCTCATCACTACCTCGACTGCTCTCCTGACTCAGCTATGCTTCCCACTTTCTCTTTGTTGGGTGAGACGAAGTCTGTCGGCTACCGAATGCATACCGAAAGCCGCTTAGGCTGTGAGTGAGCTACACAAAATGCTCCTGCGTAACACCCACATGGTCTTTATGACTTTGTGGAGTTACAGCCGGAGATACATTACATTACATTAGCCCTTGTATGCTTTGCTGGGCCTGTGATAGGCCTCCGGATGTTGTGCTGGTAGTGTTTAACATGGCATTAACTGCACCTAAATTGTTTCCTAATTGTACCGAGGTCGAAACAGCGATGCAACTAACCTGACCTTTGTCAATGAATCTCATCTGGCCTGCCAATAACATCTGTTGAACAAGCACAAACTTAAGCATCGCTCCAGTCAGTGGTATCAGTGCCTAGACACCAGTCGAGCGGTGTGAGACATAAGCAAGGAAAGACACTGAAAATCAAGCCCAGTTCATCTGATCAATGCTCAATCTTGGCTTCAGAAAACTTGCCAGTCCAACAGGCTAATCACCAGCCAATGACTACACAAGCCACTCCTTCACCAAGTCACAAAGCTGAGGCCAAAACACTGGTTTGCTGCCTATTTAAGTTCTGTCAACACCGCTATCCTACCTACATAGCCTCTGCCAATTCCTAATGCTAACCAGAGAATACAATCAACGACCAAACCGGGCACACGAGAATCCGTCAGGTGGACCATTTAACAAACAGATTACCAATCCTTCTAGCAAAGGTGTAAGATAAGTACATCTAGCAAGGCCCCTGCTTGACAGGACATGAGCAGCACAAGATAACTGGGTGACTTGAGATTAGCATATGCAACTTTAGCAAACGCTTGGACAGGACGTTGTAACCAAATCGTACCTGTGGCGCCTTGGGTGGCAGACCTGAACTGTGTGCAAGCAAGAACAAGTCACAGGATATTCCACGTTCGCAAAGATCGATGGTATTTATTTAGTACAGCACAACTGAGCTTGGACAGTATAACGTCAAGCCACAGGCTTAAACAACCACTTTTAAAGCAGTACCTCGGATAAAGCATACCTTTGGACTGCTTGCACAGTGACAGCCTAATTGTTCATTGGCAGGCTTAGTGCATTACCTGCTTACAACGTCACGAGTCGCACCATTCAGTGGTCACCAGCCTGGCAGTTTGAAAAGTCGTCTTTAAATCGGTCTTAATGTGAGAGTTGCTTATCAAGCTATTTAAAGGCAACAGTGTGCATCATAGCACCGAGACATTGAACTATATTGCTTGCCATGAGAGAGTTGACGTTTTCTTCCAGATGCCTCTTAGGATCCTATAATATATAAGGACAAGTTTGCTTAGGAACAAGTGGATAATGGACGGCAGCATCTGACAACAATGGCTAGGTGGACCGTGATAGCCCGGGAGGTAAGGCGCCAGCTCTTCACGACCGAGGTCATGGGATCGAGTCCCTCAGTGGGCGATCCTTCACTGTCACAAAAATAAGGCTGTTAAATCAGCTAATATTTATCTATTTTTTTCAAGCTACAGGCTATAATTGCAAAGCCAGCCTTCAAAAGCGCTTGACTGCATGACTTTACCATCGTGCAGGGCCTGAAAGTCATCCAGAGCGTAAGGAGCATGCTGACCAAAAAATCACAGCTCCACTGAGAGTTAACAAACTTAAGCAAGGAAGAAAAAGCTGATCATATGCCATATTGGCTTGGCTATATCTGCAATCGATTTTGCTATGCCCATATGCCAAGCTTGCTTAGTCTGAACCGGGTCACGATTCTTTCTAGTTTATCTTTTCCAGGTCGGAAATGCACTGCACAGCATCATGAAATGAAGCAACCAGCAACCCACCAGAAAAGCTACCACCGCAGTTCACAGGGGAAGATAAGCCTGCTGAAATAATTTTGCCTGCTAACCCAAGTGAAAGAAATACTACAGCGATAAAAACCGATTCGGTCAAGAAAAACGTGCAGCTCTATAATAATTTATGTTTCCTGAAAATACAAAACTAGTAAGCCAGTTAAACGTGCAAATAGCATCGCAGAACTTATTCTGAAGTCAAAGCAAAAGTAAATCGGCAACATGTGTTGCATGGAAAAGTTGCTTCGCCCTAAAAAAAAAGATATGACCTAGAACCCTAAAGTCGACACCATCGAGGATTTGGGGATTTCTGGATCAGTGGTCGCCAGATAGCAGCACACTAGTGAGCGAAAGATAATAGACACATAGACCCCTGTACTTGCTGGGCATTGAGCTTCGTGTCATCCACCAGTTACTGCAGGCAATATTCCAAATTGGATTTGTGCTTGCCACGTGCTAGACAAGTCAAAGTAGGGAATAAACACACCCACTGCTAATCACTTTACAATTCCTGTTTTTGCTCCTACTGATAAACAGGTTCACGAGCATTGCTGCTCGTTATCCGTTGAGCTAAAGCTGAAACTTCATAAGCAACATCAAGCACAAACTGAAAATAAGCGTTTGTGTACGACTTGGTGAGCAAGAAAAAAGAGGCAGAAAGTAAGCCAACGCACGTTTTAAGAGCTTAGGTCAAAATGCCAGGAAAGAACGCTAAAAATAAAAGCAAAGTGTTGGCTGTATCTTTTTGAAATACCAGCCTGTATTCCAACTGTGATTGTATTGCTGTACTATTGACGCACAAATTCGATCCATTTCACTTAGTTTCGGTTAATCTCGAGTCAACCATTTTGAGTTTCAACGCATTATCTTGGATTAGCAGAACCTCCAAAACACGGTGCTGCTGTTAGAAGATTTCTCCCAGGCATTTGAATGTTCACAGGGCAGTAGTAAATTTAGTAGGAAGCATCGATTCTGAGGGTGCAGCCCGATTTTCTGGCCACAGTTATAGCTATTAGGAAATCTGACAAGCCACTGAAGCAAACTAAAGCTAACTTGAGGTCCTGCAGAAACTTGCTTGCTTGTAGTGACTACATACCTGCTTGCCGACGTTCTTTATCGCTAGCTGCTCTGGCGTCATGGCTTCCTCATCTTCAAGGGCCTGTGAATGTGCAATACATGCTAGCTCACATGCAACCGACATGCAACAAAATAAAGATAGTGCGACACATTAATATATACGGATGAATGTGCCACACACAGTCGAAAGTTATCGAAGAAAATATTGGCATGACACTAGGCTCAATGCTCGAAAGAAAAAGATTTGGTGTCATATAAGCATAAAGATGGGAGGAGTGAAGCTAAGCTGCAAAAAATATACGACCGGTGTGCTAATCTTACTTGGAAACAAATTTAAACCATCCGGATAAAAAAAAGAAAAGCCAGCGAAATGAGGACTACACGAACTGACAATGTTAGTTATACAATGACTCTACATCCCTTTCATTTCGCACAGCCACGGGCGACTCTATCACTGCTCCTGCAACTTATACATTCAATAATAATAATAATAATAATAATAATGCACTCAATAAAGTGTCCTCAAAGAACTCAATCTCTTTCTATGCGTTTTAAATTTGCTGCAAAGGGAAACACGATTGAATCGTGAGTAATATCATGCTTGATCGACAACATGAATAACATGGTTAGGGGTGACACAGGGTGCAGAGGGTCAGCATGCAAATTTGGTTAGTGGCAGCATGCACAGTGGCAGCACGCATAAGCACATGAAGGACGAATCACAGGGACCCACTAAATGCTGTCCTAAATAGGTGTATTGTTAAGCTCTTTTTAAATGTGGTCAAGTCAGGAGATGTTCTGACGCAAGTCGGGAGGGAGTTCCAGGCTTTGGGAGCATACGAACTAAATGCACGGTCTCCAAAGGATTTGAGGTCTGTACGTGGTGTTGGTAAACTGTTGGATACCGAAAAGCAGGTGGTACGATGCTTGGCCTGGTGGGGGAGTAGATCTGAGAGATAGGTTGGAGCCATAGAATGAAGTGACCTAAAAGTGAGCGACAAAACCTTGAAGTCAATCCGTTGCCTCACTGGTAGCCAGTGCAGGTCGGCGAGAAGTGGTGTGATGTGGCAACTGCGACGCTCACGACAGCCAAGCCTAGCTGCAGAGTTTTGCGCCAGCTGTAATCGCGTGGTTGGACATGCCGGTAGGCCAGCAAGCAGTGAGTTACAGAAGTCAAGATGGGAATAAGCGTTGCAAAGCAGCCCTGCAGCGCTTGCAGTCCATTAATGTAACACCCTGAAGTATGAAATGCTACAAAATTATACAACTCATCAAGCAGCCTCGGCATATACAAAGCAAGCAGGAATTAACGAATGGTATATCAGAAAAGAAGTTACACATTCAATTATAGGAATGCAAAAGGGGTCTTCTCCGTCAAATTTTTAATCAATGATTCACGGTCTTTTGGACAAGAAGCTCAGTGGTACTATACTGGTCCGGCTAGGTCATGCGAGTAATAACTACAGCTAATTAGCTTTAATCTTTAAGTTTTAACATGAAATAGATAGCTATATCCTTTTGCAAAAAATGACAGCTGAACAATTAAATTGTGCAAAACACGTTCAAAAAAGACATACTTTGACAAGTGGGCAAAAGAAAGTTTCTAAAAAGGCATCACAGCGATGCAGGCAATTCTTTGCTGTCGACTGCAAGGGGAAGTGATGACCGTCAAGGCTCTTCTGCCCCGGGTTCTTGGCCCAGGGGTAAGGTGCTCACTCTTCACGACCTGTTTCGCGGCTCGAGTGGTGCCGTGATCGCTACTGTATTGTCCGCTGCAAGTGGTGGTGATAGCCACAAAGGCTGTTCCGCTGCTTTTTATTTTAAGTACAAACGTGAACACGAGGACTAGATAATGGAATATGCAATTCTCGGCTAACCTGCCGACGAATTGAGCAAACTGTTCTGCAAGACGTGCGGCTAAGCAGTTGACTACGAGCAGTAGAGTTGTTTTTCTCTTAGTCTTATGAGAAACAAACCACCGACAAGGAGGCATTTTGATGAAGATCAAGAAAGCTTGAACCTGCTGAACTTAGCTAAGATAGGAGAGGTGATACGATCGTGAAAGGCCTTCTTGCTCAGTAACATGATTGCCATTGTCGCCCTTCGATACAAGTCTGCAGGGGGACCAGGTCCAGTCTCCAGCCACTAACTGCCTTCATCTCAACCTTTATTGCACAGGGCAAGTGCACAAAGCAGCACCTAAGGTCTTTCATGCAGGAAGACTGCAATATACGGGGTATTGAGCAAACATAGATAAGCAATAGGGAAAGCCACAGTTTAAAAGAGATGGTCACAGAAAGCCACACTATGTTCAGTCCCTTAAGAAGCCTCTTAATCAGTCGCTGTATGGTTACATATTGTTAATGGAACACATATGCACTAAAGAAGCACATACCTTGTAATAGTTTTTAGCTAGTTCCAGCATCTCTCCAACGGTGCGTTCGTTTGTCTGGCAATGCCCTTTGTAATCATCCAGTGTAAGGCCATCAACCCAACTCTTTTTGTGAAGGTTCAGAAGCATCTGAATCGAAATACATTATTGATCTACCACACAACTGATCAATGGAGGACGACGGCCAGAATAATGCTGAAAGGCATGTTCTTAGTCCCGAACTGCTAATCATGGATAATGTACACATACCTTTTGCTCGAGTTCATTCTTCCTGTAGTTGATGGCTATGGAGTAATAATGTCGATTCAAGCCATGTATGAGAGCCTAAAGCATGTTTATAAATAGTAAGCACATTGTACGCCCAAAAACAATAATAAGTAATAAATAAAATATCTACATATATCTAATACAATTATCTACATATACCTAGTGCAATAAGCAAACTAAACCTTTTCTATGCACTTTACATGTGCCAAAAACATGTACTAAACTAAGAATGAGACTATATTGAACTTATTCATCATAGTGCAATTTAGTGCCACATCTATGAGTACCGATGCAGCTCGTTTGGCACATACGTACATATTCGGACTCCTGGTGTAGACTACAAAAGGGCCGGGTACATTCAAACGTAAGTATAATGATGGATCAGTCAAAGGCCAGGCTTGTATAGGGCTTTCACCCAAAAAGCATAAACCTCGATGACATTTTTTTTAACTAAATTGATACATTAAGCCAATAGCAGCAGCCAAGTAAGTCAACCTCATCAAGAATCAAGAAGACCAGCCTCCCGCCACCATCCTCTTGACGTCGATGGCAGCAATGGCAGATAGCAATTTACCTAAATAGGCAAAAGCAGAAGCTAATCAGCATCTAAGCTGCCTGTTCGGCTTCGATCTACATAATTTAAGAATCCGACAGGGATCCAAGCAGATGACGAGACTACTGTTTCCCTGGTTTGGCTCATCAGCAATTGCACGGGCCATCTCGGGCTAGCCAAGAAATAAAGAAGCACAGTGAAATCTTCTGGAGGCTCTTTCTAGCTCTACCGGTTCCTACATGTGGAACTCTCTTCAACTAGTCTAGTGCAACGACATAATCTCGTTGTCGACTCTGGCACATCATTTAGAGCCATCCAACATTCCCACTTAGTACTACTTACTCAACTGTTCTCATTCAATTATTCATCTCACATGTCCTTCGTTTAATCAGATGAAGTCGCCATTTAAGATTCGGAGTGCCCATCCGAAAATTTTCCAGCATAATACTGCCATCCCAGGCAACCTCCGATCTTTTTTTGCAAGAGCTGCTACCTCCTAGATATTTTGCAGTGCAAAGCCACCTGTAGCACTCAGAAACTCTGCCGGGCATTGCATACCCATCAGGCTAAGTAGGTCTGCCTTCCACTGACAACCATTTTGACCAAAGTGCATTTCGGCTAAGTAAACGGCAAGTCTAACTGCTCCAAATGGATTAGGGTACCATCAAACCATAAAAGCACTTCACAATCTGGGTTACTGCAGCAGTTGCTATACTAACATAATATAGGTTGTGCAATACCAAAACTATGGATATGACTATAATAGCAATACCAAAACTATGGATAGGGTGCCCCTAGTGGTGGGCGACTTTCATTTGGGGAGGAAAAGAAAGAGAATGAAGGAAAGCCAGGGCTGTAGTACACAGTTTTAGTCGATTGCCCCTAATATTTAAACCATGCTCAGAAACAGAACGCTAAACAGACGCTCTTACTGCAAGCACAACGTGAGTTAAAGGAGGCCTCAGCAGAACGAAGGTAAACTACCTGAATTGACGGCTTATTTAGATGACCAAGATTAGATGTAGTTTGCCGAGGTTCTTGGCCCAACACCATAGTATTCGGGTTGATGAGACGGAAAGCATCAATTACAACCTAGACAGAAAAATATGAGCACTCATTTAACACATGTACATACGATCTAGTTGATCTGAAAAGTATACAATCCACATCAATCTGGAAAAGTCTGTGTCACCACCAAGAGTCAGAAGCATACATAATGATCATGGTTACTAGCCAGCTACAGTTCCACGTATCAGAGTATCGAGAAACGAATACCCGACGTTAAGATATTGTTGGTATACGATCATCGTCTGAACAATCATACAGGTGCAAAATGCCGTCTCATGGCAAGATGACTCGAGACAAGACAACTGAAGTACAACTCAAAAATATAAAATATCAAACGGGATCTTATCATGCAAGAATAGTCATATCTGCTGATGCAAAAAGGACATCACTACCATATTACACTGATACCTCAAGAATTTGACAACCATGCCAACTTAAGCTGGATTTACACTGCCTGTTCATAGATTTCAGTGGACATGCCATACTTGCAGACTGCACTCGCCGGCTCACACCGATTCCAGAAAGACTCTGGGGTGCACGGGCATCCAAATAAATGCTACCCTAGTGCAGGTTGCATCAATTGCGAACTTCCACCCAAGCAAGTTTCAGCCATGTTTTAGAGCTTATCACTTCACAGTAGTATCACTAGTCAGTATTGCTGCCGGTGTATAACAATATTTTCAGAAATGCAGACTTAGGTTAGGCCAGTCTCATCTCACCTGGCCATCATCAGTACAGAGCTGCAATCGTCAAGGTAATATCTCAATAGAGCAATGCAGAGTTTGATGTAAATGGGCAACACTCATCCAAGAAGATTCTATAGTACGAATGTAACCCAGGGGTCAGTGCTTGGTCAACTGCTTTTCACAATTTATACTCTTCCTCTTGCCGATGTAATCGCCGAGCACAATCTCAAATTGAATGAGGATATAAACGACTCACTAATTAAGGAGGCAAACCTAGCATGACTCAGAAACAGAAAAATCTATCCCTCAAATCGGCTCTGCCAGCACATTTCCAGTAGAATCTGCACGAAATCAAGGGGTCCCATTCCAAAGTGACCTTTCTAGACGACCATATAAGCTCGACAGTCAAGTCTGCCTACTCTCAGCTACACGACTGCAAAACTTCAGGCCTACTTAAACCGCAATACTACATCCAAGTTGGTCCATGCATTTGTGACATCCCGTCTCGACTTCCGCTGCTCACTGCTCGCATGTCTTCCGGTGTGTGCAATAAGGCCTTACAGCTTGCACCAAACTTTGCAAATAGGTTCGTCTGTCATGAACGTCGCAGTTGCCACATTAAACAATTCTTACTATCTGGCTTCCCATCAAACAGTGCATCGACTTTAAGAGTTCGTCACTCACTTATAGATCATTGATTCTATAGCACCATCACACCTACCCAACTGCTTCACAATCGGGCTAGGCATAGTACCACCAGCAATTCAGCTTCAAATAGTTTAGCTGTATCTCGAACTAACTTTAAATCCTTTGGAGGCCGAAACTAAAGTTCGCATGCTTCCATAGCCGGGACTCACTCTCGACTGATGTCACATCCCCTGACATGACGACATTAAAAACCTCTGGAGATTGATACCTCTGGAGATCAAAGTAACGACATCCCCTAATTTGACATTTTAAAAGAAGCTAAAAATGTATCTGCACCATACAGTATTTGTTAGGTCCTTGTATGTTATCATTAACTGCATTGACACGGTTCCCTTAAAGCATATGTTAAGTGCCTAGAAACAGATTAAGTTCTCTGAAGTTTCAGTGCTATACAACGTCTTATCATTATACTAACTGAGCTGGAGTCGATAGCCTTAACCCAGAGCGACATGTATTGTGCCGGCCAATTATGCAAAATGATTGTTTTTGGGCATATCCATTATAAAAACCACCAGCACCTTAGATTAGGTGGCTGTGGCAATTCCGCCAATTTAGTAGCCGCATCCTACTGAGGCAGTGCAATAAGTGGTTTGGCTGCACAAGCTACTAAAGTTGGCGCTTAGACCCAATGTCTCAGCAATTGCCACATCCTTGAAACTAAAACTGAGCTTACTGCGCCTATTTATCTTCTTTGTGATGCCGGATCTCTACTAGCTAGTTACCTATAACTCAACTAGTCACCTAGAACCAGTAGCCGAGCCAGAGGATGGACAAGGGGTATGGCCACCCAAGATTGAAGTGGGGAAAGGAGGGAGGGAGGGAGGGAGGGAGGGAGGGAGGGAGGGAGGGAGGGAGGGAGGGAGGGAGGGAGGGAGGGAGGGAGGGCGGGAGGGAGGGAGGGAGGGAGGGAGGGAGGGAGGGAGGGAGGGAGGGAGGGAGGGAGGGAGGGAGGGAGGGAGGGAGGGAGGGAGGGAGGGAGGGGGAGGGAGGGAGGGAGGGAGGGAGGGAGGGAGGGAGGGAGGGAGGGAGGGAGGGAGGGAGGGAGGGAGGCATACCCCACATAATTTATGCTAAGCCTGGTAATAATAATAATAATAATAATAATATTGCACTTGATAAAGCGCCCTCAGAGAACTCAATCTCTTTCTAGGCGCTTTACATTTGCTGCAAAGTGATATGCAATTGAATAGTAAGTAAAATCATGCTTGAAAAACAAACAAAATGAACAATATGGTTAGGGGTGACATGCACAGGGTCAGCATGCAAATGTGGTTAGTGGCAGCATGCACAGTGTCAGCACGCATAAGCACGTGAAGGACGAATCACAGGGACCCACTAAATGCTGTCCTAAATAGGTGTGTTTTAAGTTTCTTTTAAATGTGGTCAGGTCATGGGATGTTCTGACGCAGGTCGAGAGGGAGTTCCAGGCTTTGGGAGCATACGAGCTGAATGCACGGTCTCCAAAGGATTTAAGGTTTGTACGAGGTATTTCCAGACTGTTGGATTCCGAAAAGCGGGTGGTACGATGCTTGGCCTGATGGGGTAGTATATCTGAAAGATAGGCTGGAGCCATAGAATGAAGAGACCTAAAATAGAGCGATAATTAACAAGCAGTGACAAAGAAAAAACCAAGCAAGATTTCTCACACAGGCACACTCAATCCTTCCTAATAGAAGCCTTGAGAATAAATCGATTAATAGAAAGCATCTAAGATGTCATTACAAACTTGAGGGAGAATGCAGATAAGTTCTATGGCACTGGTTGAGCATTGCGAAATCAGCTGTGCGATTGCTTTGAAGGCCAGTTTGCAGCATACATACTTTGCCTTTGACTGACTGTATCGGGTCAACGACGACGGCAACAGCTCGCTCAGACAGGGCTTCAAAGCTCTGTTGAGTGTTAATATCAACACCGGACAGCCAGCATCCAAAACCCGGGTGGGAATGGTACCAGCCGACTACCATTTCGGGTCTAAAAGAGATTTTGATTAGTAATAACTAAATGCATATTCTCACGGGAGCCCAAACTCAAATCAACTAGCAGGCAGATCTTGCCCACTGAAAGATCCTGTGAACCGCTTGCCATGCACAGCTCTCAGACGATTCCACGAAGCAAAGTAAGCTTAACATATGGAGGCTGACACTTCAGTTACAGAGAAATCCTCATTGTCAGTGTAATCATGCTGCAAATCATCAGAATACAAAAGTTGCCATTGAAAAATTCTTCTAGAAGTGAGCAACTTAAAAAAAAGATTACCAGGCCAAATTGGTAATAATAACCGGCACTTTGATAGTAATAATAATAATTCTAACTCATTTCAATAGCACCATCAGAAAAATAAATAACTCTAGGCACTTTATATGTTCTACACACACCAAATATGCTAGAAAGGAAGCATGTCAACTGGTTGGTGATAATATGCAGTGTCACCACGAATCAGCAGATAAAAGGACCATTCACACGGACCCAGAATATACAAATGTGTTTCAGTTTCTTTTTGAATGTACCAAGTCAGGTGATGTCGTAAACGACAATGAGAAATGAGTTCAAGCCTTAATGAGTATACGATCTGAAGGTATAGTCCCTAAAATAAATAAGGTTAGTTAGGGGCACAGCTGAACGACTTGAGTCAGAAGAGGGAATGGTACAATCCCGGGCCTGATTGGGAAGCATTTTTTATACGTAGGCCAGAGCGAAAGAATGAAGAGATCTAAGCAAGCGAGACAAACCTCAAGTTGATACACTGATTGCCGGGAAACCAGTGGAGGCCGGTAAGAGGTGGTGCAATGTGGCAGTTGCAACATGCGCGGACAAGCTTAGCTGATGAAAAAACTGTTAGCCTCCTATGCAGGCAGGAAGTCCTCTGAGTGTTTGACAGAATCAAGACAGTATGCTGTAAATGCATGTACCAGCTTGGTTAAAGAATTATTGTCTAAATAGACGAATCTTTGCAATGCTACGTGGCTAAAAGCAGGCAGAAACTCTGCCGATGGCGGAGCTCATAGCCAGTGAAAGATCACTTTGGAAGAAAATATGTAGCTTAGCTGCAGATGCAGTAGGAGATACTCTGGCCGAGACCATTTTGAGGGGTAGGCTTTCCAGTTTTTGATCAACACCAATTATGCCGATAAATAGTAAGTTATTGCTTATCATCAGACAGAGCAATGGTTGCAATCCAAATGCGAATACCAGTAATACATACTGCAAGAAAATTAAGAGAGCTTAACTTACTGAAGGCAGACAGGGATTTAAGCGCATTTACAGCTGTACATGATCCACATAAAATTTCAAACCCTTGATTCTACTTGGCAATTATATCAGAAAGAGGGAGAGTATAAACGGTGAAAGGAAGTGGTTTGAGAACAGATGCCTAAGGCGAACCATACTTTAGAGCACCAATGCTCTGAAATGTGCACACTGAGCCGAGACCTAAACCATTGCAGCACAGTGCCAGTGATGCCTACCCGAAATGTGAATCGGTCATGAAGGACATGGTAATCAATGAAAACAAAAACTTGATACGAGGATCCGACAAAAGTAGCAGACAGACTACTGAAGTAAGCGTTTCTCATGTCATCGCACTCGCAACAGTTCTGGCTTTGTGGAGTGATTAGCTCTAAAAACCTTACTGAAACTTCCTAGGTTTAAAGTTTTGATATAAAAGTAAAGCTGGTCTATCCCGTCTTGTTCCAGTGTATTTCATGGTATGGATAGAGCTGTCTAGCCTTAGCTAGAAGTGAGTTTTTTTTCTAGGTTGCTTTTACTGGGTCATCGAAGGTCAATGATTAATCATTAGAATATGGGAGTCTAAAGTCACAAGGACGACAGGCTTAGCCCAAGTTTGCAATTGGATATGTATTAAATGCTGAAGTCTGGGTACAACTATGCAGCGAATTTTTGCCGGCGTGTACATTGACATGATTAACGTTGTCAATGAATTGAGCAACAGCACAACATGCCCCATGGAATAGGCTATCACTTCTATGCTGAGGATATTCAGTTGTATTTGTCATTCAAACCGTCGGAATATGCTGTGGCAACTGACAAACTGAATGCTTGCTTTGCCGATATTCGATCCTGGATGCCGGAAAACTTCCCGAAGTTAAATGATGCTAAAACCGAACTGCTGCTCACAGGACACCCTAAGTGTGTGGCTGGATTAAAAGGCTTAGCTCTTCTAATAGGTGATGCTGTTGTGCGACCATCACCATGTGCTCGAAATCTAGGTGTCGTTTTCGACAGCTGCCTAAATTTTAAAGGCTTTATTAAGAAGACTGCTTCTACAGCTAGCCATCACGTCCAATCCCTATCCAAGATTAGGAGCTGTCTCCCACAGTTACTTGTAAAAAATGTAACTAGCTCCTTAGTTCTGTCTCGGCTTGATTATTGTAATTCCCTTTTGGCTGGGCTGCCAAAGAAAGCTATTAGGCCACTGCAGCAGACTATGAATATGGCTGCAAAACTAGTCCAAGTCCCAGCGGTTTGAGCACATGTCTCCTTTGCTAAAAGAGCTAGGATGGATGCCGGTTGAGCAAAGGATACAGAGCAAAGTTCTTACGCTGACCCACAAGGCCCGCCACGGCTTAGCTCCTTCGTACCTAGCTGAACTGCTGCATCAGTTTCAGCCTGTTCGCGCCCTCAGGTCCTGTGTGGACAATAAATTAGCTGTTCCATTCCTCCGCTTAAAGACAGTTGGCGACAGAAGCTTTAGCTCTGCAGGTCCTAGACTGTGGAACTCGCTTCCACAATTCTTATGCAACGACATCTACTCTCCAACTGCCGACTATGGCACATCTTTTTCAGCGGTCCTGAACTGCTACTTCTATGCTACTCGCTACCTCAACTGCTCTCCTAACTCTGCTACGCTTCCCACTTTCTCTTTGTTGTGTGAGACAAAGTCTATTGGCTACCGAATTCGTACCGAAAGCCGCTTAGGCTGTGAGAGCGCTATACAAAACTCTCCTGCATAACATCCACATGGTCTTATTGACTTTGTGGAGTTACAGAAGGAGATACATGCCGGAGCATATCCATACACTGAAGATACACGCACTCAGCTTTTATTCAAAAAGACTATACACGTACAAGTGCATTGGATCTAAAGAATTCGCCTACCTCCAAAATCCACGAATTCACAAGCAGTTTTGTAAAAAGAAAATCGAAGTTCGAAAAGCCTACCAAACTAATGGTATTGCTTAAACTAAAGTGAATCACTATTTGTGATTTTTAAAATCTAGCTAATCCGTAAAAAAGGAATGTGGTCGTGGGTGCCACCTAGTCACCACGAGGTTGAAATCTTTCACCAGTCACGGGAGGCAGGGCCCCAGATTTCATTTCAGGTGTGTGTGGCCTAGATAAGGAATATTTCAGAGGCTGTAGAAGTTCCTGCATTGATTAGAAAAATTCCAATATTTGTAATATTATTTGAAAACATCCAGTCTAACCTCTCGACTTTGAATTCACCATGATATAACATCTTTGTACATTGGCCAGAGGATGGAACTAGAACATCACTAGCCCATCTTCGAATGCTGAAATATAGCCGTATATGCATTCATGACATACTACAGTGGCAGCACCAACATACAAAAGCAACAGATGATTCGAACATTAGACGTTGAAAGTATGTTCTTGTAACAGCAGGCTTTTCCAAAAGTGTTGCTGGGTAGATGTGCTAAAGGTTCGGCTAGTGTGCTTAGTTTAGCAGGCAGCGCACTCTAAAGGCTATAAATCCATAAATAGGATGCTCTTTAAGTTTGTTAAATAACATCAAATCACTAAAATCCAAAAGCTAGCATTTTTCAAGCATATACAAACTTTCACAACTAGCCAAATAAATCTG
Organism: Cristatella mucedo; assembly: GCA_009760855.2. NCBI lineage: Eukaryota > Metazoa > Bryozoa > Phylactolaemata > Cristatellidae > Cristatella > Cristatella mucedo. The sequence goes on along the minus strand of WPIO01000048.1, from coordinate 1,728,289 downwards.
TATCTAGATTTCAACTGCTAAGGAACATTCAATAAACCCCAGCTTCCTCGACGATACCCGTTCCCTGGTTATCTGCTTGTTCCTGGTTATCTATGTGGGCAAAACAGCCCTTATTTACCTAGTTTTTGACTGCAAAGTTCACAACCATGGATTCATGATGGTTTTAGCAACACAAATACTTGTGCAATGTCTATCCAAAAACGGATGTAAATCCAGTGGTTTTGGGTTGAACGAATGATATACTTCCGAGCAGAAGTGTACATAACATCAATCAATTTATCATCAATCAATTTATCATTTTATCAATTTATTTAATCAATTTATCATTTAATCAATCAATTTATCAAGTGCATTATTATTAATCACCCATGAATTATTCTAACGAAAACAGCTGCCAGATAACTACTTTCGCGATACAAAATCACAACTGGTAACAAGTGATGAACTCTTCTGAATACTTCATATGGCCAACGTTATTGGTCAATCAGTAATGCACAGTGAAAGAAATCAAGCTAAAGCAAGCAACGTTGTACTGATTGGAATCAATCTCAGACTTCAAGAAGCATCAGAATTTACGACAAACAGAGAATAGCATTTATATAGCAAATACGGCTAACATTTGGAAGTATACAAAGAATCATTCTACCTGCTGAAGCATCTATCAAGCTACAGCAATAAGCAGGCTGAAAATAGTGGCAAATACACCAAATACAAAATGGAATCTAATAGCTGAACAAATTCTGAATATAGCACACAAACAGATATCACACATAGTGTTGTACCTTCCGGTTTGCTTCAACATGTCGACCATTTTCGCTTGGAAAACTGGATCTACAGCCTCCACACTGACACCCTATCAAAAAGTGCAACGTCGGCAGCATGACAAAGCTACTTCGAGAGCACTTGAACTGCAGCAAAAACACAGCAGTTCGATGCTGTCACAACTAGAGAAACCATGAGTACATACCGTACCAGACTGAGGCATTGCAAAAACATCAATGACTCTGACAGTGTAGTCATCAACGAACTCGCCGAGCATCAGACCCATCACTTCCATCGGCACGCCAGCACGCCCATGCTTAAGCATCTACAATCGGTTCAAAAAGACAACCCATAATCAACAGTCACAGACACTTCGCGCGCAGACACAGGGCGCCAGCTGTGCAAATCTCACACGTGTGTAACAAATTATCCACACAAGTAGGGAATACAACTAAACCTCAGCTATTAACAAGCACTTCCCTGTTGGCATGCTACAAGTTTTGGCTTGCAAGTGCCCATTGACTCCCCATTGCTTCATTCTATAGCTCCTAGGATAATGATCCTTTTGTGCCCTCAGTTTCCTGAGCAAGGTGAGCAGTTACTGTCGAATGGAAGGCGTTGGAATGAGCATTTGGTAGTGTAATAGAATTGAAGAGTAACCATTAAAAAAAATAGTCCACTATTATAGTACCTATAAGCACTGCACATAGGTTAGAATGGAAGTAAATCATCTGAAGGTGCTCAAGCTTTGCCATCCAGGTTGCAAGTCCAAGTTCTGCAGCAGCAAATGTGAGTGTCTGCTGCAAGGAGACAACCACTAAGAGTTTTTGGCAATGGTGTCAGCCCAGCAGCACGGTGCTTACACTTCACGATCAAGGCCGTGGGTCTAAGTCTTAAGCCGCTAATACTTTCCTGCCACTATATATTAATGAGGCTGAAAAAACAGCTGATCTTTATCTTCTTTTCTTCTGCAGCTACACATGCGAGGCTAAAGAATTAAATAATCTTTTAATAGCTATCCACTAATGTCGCAAGTGACGGTTTGCCAAAACTGTTTATTGCTCTACCCACAACACTTCTGCTCGTTTTTCAAAACTGCCATCCACAGTAAGAACACATACCAAAGAGCTATATGTATATGCTAAACGTTGAAGAGAATCACATTACTCACAAATGGAAAGTCATGGGCCGAGCTGAATATTAACGAGCTTATGAGAGCAGGTGGCTACAGCCGCCCGATGTTGTTGACTTGACAGCAATTGTTAGTTTCAACTTCTTTCCTATCTCCTATATGCCTTCAGGCTAAAAAAACTCACGTCTTAACATGGCTATTCTCAGTCTGGATAAAGTGTTACGCACTTCCAAAATTGGTGTTCCTATTACGAGTTTTTGCAAAACTAAGGTAAAAAAGCATCTAAAACGCAAAATAGTAAGACATAACTAGCTCTAATGCCCGAAACTAATCCACCACCAATCGGTGACTCAAATAAGCAAAACCCTAGAAAAACAAAGAATTTCCAGGCGATCACTACAGCACCGGTGGCAACAATCTGGGTCAGCCAATAATCGAAACATCTAATAACACCTGTCTAAGTGGATGACGTCAGGCATGTCCTCTGTAAGGTCTCTGTTTTGAAGCTCATGCTGTCACTTAGTAGGGCCACAGGACCGTAGCAGCACCCCGAAATTCACACCTTGTAAGCATGCTGTTAACTAATATTTTGGAGGCTGTAAGGGGTTCCAGTATTGCCATAAATTTGCTCTTGCTTCGGAATTGGTCCTTAAAATGCCTGGGTCCTTTAGGAATCCTCATGTATGAGATCATGGACTTTCACAAGGGATAAGCCCATTAAGCACTGACGCTCGGCAATTTATAAAAACTCTAAGCCGGTTTTAGAAGGCGGATGCTATTAGTTAACATGCTACATTCGTAAGACCATGTGTGTGCTTTTAAGTACTTTACTAAAATGTTGGTCAAGCAAATGTAAAGCAATAGAGAAAGAGGGAAAGAGAGAGATATTGAGTTCTCTGAGGGCGCTTTATCAAGTGTGTCATTATTATTATCATTATTAAGCAAGTTTGATTTCAAATCTCATATACTCTGCTAGGGGATCTTCATATCTGCTAGCAAGATAACAAACCAAGGCATACTGCAAGGTCAGCAAAGTACTTTTTACAGATATTTAAGTGGTGCTGATAAAGTCAAAATTATGAAATCTCCGATATTTTTATGTTTTGGCTTCTCGAGCTGAAATTCAGTAGGTATTCATACCACTAAAGCTTGAATATGTCCGTATGACACATAAGCCAAAATATAGATACACTTGTGGTATGGTTAGCCCATGAACTTTCCAAAATGATGAAACAATTCAACGAACTTCTAGCGCAAGCGATGTCCTTAGAATTGTGGTACTTTTCATGGCCATTTTAGTGTGCGACCACACCGAAATGACACCGATAAGTGAATGTGCATGAGAATGAGCTTTCAAACATTGCAAGCTGCTTACACCGAGAAGCCTCCGCTGCCAGAAAACAGTGGTTTATTGCAAGGTCCGGGCTTGTTTTTACATAGCAAATAACCTGATTATGTCTGCATCAAGTATATTCTCCATGCAAGCTTTCGAGTTGCAGTCAAAATATATAAGAATCCAAGTAAACAATTGGCCCAGTGTGCCCAGAGCCATTAGGTTTGTAGTTGCTGGCGCAGCTGCCGTAGTGCTGGCTATGAAGACAGCATAGAAAATAAGTATCTGCTGGTTCGTTGCTACTATCAAAGATCCTAATTGCATCGATAAGCACTCCTAGCAATTGTGTTCAAGAAAGTAAAGGTCTTTCTTCACTCGAAAGACTTGTCAAGCCGATAATCAATGGCATGAAAAATGCTGTCACGGGCACACACCTCTGAGATTTCTTGAGCTGAAGAGGTATGATGGCCTCATCTTCGGAGTGCAAGTTATAGGACAAGGCAAGTACAAGATTGACATGGGATCTTCGATTTCCGAAACTACATAAGTCTAGTCAGTGAACGATAATTTCGGCTGTGTGGCATCGTCAATAAGTGACACGTGATGGAAGCAGTATATTTCTTAGGCGGTAATAAAATACGCCCGAACACGCACAAAAAAAGCATTAGTGCACTGCATGGAGCTAGTCAAGCTTGTAAATGTCTTTGTCAGTTTCGAGTAAGTTGACAGCACTTTTGAAAACAACGACACTGCCTCTCTAACAGGCAATAACTTCAGCATCAAGTGGTTCCAGCTTTCATGCTGTTCCTGTGGTAACATGATAAGCTGGACATTCGACAGCTAAAGCTTATCCGTCGAATGAGAATATGCATCATCTACGAGGAGCAGTATGTGATGGTTAGCATCACACCTGGTACGATGCCTGGCCTGATTGGGGAGTAGCTCTGATAGGTAGGCTGAAGTAAGAGAATGAAAGGACCTGAACACGAGAGACAAATCCTTGAAATCATAGTGATGCTTGACTGGAGCCAGTGCAGGTGAGTGATAAGTTGTGTGATGTAGCAACCACCCCACTCATGACAGAAAAGCCGTGCTACATAGTTTTGCACTAACTGTAAGTGCCAAACTGCACAGGCCGGAAGACCTATAAGCAGTGACTTACAAAAGTCGAGACAAATGTTACAAATGCATGAATCAACTTGAATGTAGTATTACCGTCAAAGCACGCAAAACTTTTGCAATTTTCCGAAGCCGAAAGTAGGCAGGCTTGAATGTCGAGCTGGTGCGGTCGTCTATTGGAAGAACACTTTGAAACAGGGCACCTAGACTTCGTGCAGATGCTACAGAAGATATGCTGGCAGAGCCAATTTAGAGCATTAAACTTTTCAATTTCTGAGTCACGCCATGTTTGCCTATGACTAGTAAGTTGATTTTATCGTCATTGACATTGAGAAAGTTTGCTGCCATCCAAGTGTGAATCTCAGCTATGTATTTAGCAACTTGAGTTGTGTGAGTTTGAGGCACTGGAAGGCTGAGAGGGATCAAAGCACATGAACAGCTGTGAGTCATCTGAACTTGAGTGAAAGCCTAGATTGTGCTTGGCGATCGGCAAGAGGAAGACTTATTATTGTGAAAAGAAGTAGAAGAAACACAGATCCCTGGGGCACCTAATACTCAAGAGGCTCCTGGAATGACTGTTGCTTGTTGACACCAGCAAGTTATAGCCACTGAGAAATAAAACAACTGGGTGTGCCTTTAGCGTATCAGGTCGTGTGATTAGGTCGTGTGATTACGTTGTCTTCATTTCTACGTGTCTCTCTATAAGCATACTCTCTATATGCATAGACAACCACCAGATAAAGGCCATGCATGTAAAGAGGTTCTATTGACCATATAAATCCACCATGATTCTATAGTATTCAGTTTTTCATTAGTTCATATTCATCATTCACAGATAATCAGTTGCAATAAGATGATTTAGCATTTACATGATGGAAACAGGTCGGTTTCTGGCTTGCACGCACGAATGCAACCTTTAACAAACATTAAGTATTGGGGCTTAGTATAAGACAAATTGCGTGGACGTTTGCAAGACATCAAGAAATCATTGAATATAAGAATGGGAATTGATAAGGCACCTAAGCTGCCATCAAAGAAGCCATCGTAGTGCAGTCATTCTAAAGAAGTAAATGCACCAACATGTGCACGTTTTCTGCCACAAGCATGACACTCAAGGATACTAAAGAAACATATTCGAAGATTTGAGTGACTCACCTTGAGAAGAGCTAGTGAAGAGATATATACTTGCTCGGCAGTGTCGACCGTAGGAGCATCAGTGGGTGGAGCACCCTAGTTATGATACAATAGGTACTGTAGATCCGGTGCCAGCAACATGCAGCATAAATACTTAGTTTGGTGGCTCAATCAGAAGTGCATCAGCACCCACCTTAGTTCCAAGGTATAAGAGTACTTTAATCAAACCAGGCAGCAGCACAAACAGACAAGATGTTCAAAGGCAAATTAAAAATTCTACGGGAATAGCATAGCTAATAAGTTGGTTATCACATATATACAGTCTCATGAAGAAGTTGGGGGTGATGGGACAACACTTTGCAACACACTGCTGCGTTCCATGTTTGAGGACGGCAAGTTGGTACCGTACTCTCAGCTTTGTATAAACCTGCACTCTATGTCCATGTTCATATCACACCGACAGATGCTTTCAAATGCTACCACATTTGCATACACGCAGTGCTCATAAGCAAGAATAACATCAACAAAATATTAAATTTGAATAGCAACCTAAGATAACTAAATTTATTTCTGGATATTTCATATAAGCTGGAAAAGAGGCAGATAAAGTGATAATATAAATAGTCATAATGCCGTGCTCAATTTCTAGCATGAACAATTTGCAGCATGTGCAATTTGTGGTATGCACATGCACATACTGGCTGCTCCACGCCAACGAATAATATGCAACGAGGAACAAGTAGGTTCTAGCTATGGTTTAAAGTTTATCAAGACGGGCTGTCGTGGTCAATCGGGGAGAAGTGATGACTAGACTAGCCTCAGGCTTGATAATTTCCTATAACCTTAAATAAAACTTCAATATCACGTCCTGCTAAATGTGCAAATAACAGAAGAAACGCCTTTCAAACTAACACTAAAATTAACTAGAAATGTATGACCCCAACATAGTAAAAGCATAAAAACATGTCTTTTTGGACCCCCAAAATATATCCCTCTAGGTACTGGCTGACACGATCAAGAAAACAGGAGGGACATGCAAAACCCGTGATTGCCACATCTATGCAAACTTGTGGGATTTGATGAGAAACCTTCTTCCCTCAAAGCCCAGGGTTTCGGGGCTATGTCGTAAAGCAGCTACGTGATGCAGCACCTGTAGTTTGACTTCCAGTGAACATGGTCTAAACTAAATTATGCTTCGGATGCAGTGAAAATTCCATGCTGACTTGAGAGTTGCTGCTTTTCACGATTTCCATTAAACAAGCTGAAGTATATTCCCATTTGATATAATCGTTTTGCTTTACTAACAAAAGTGACAGATAAAGCACAGAGCAAAGTCGTATACACGAAGCCTGGCTGCCTGTCTAGGGACAGTAGAGACACGCCAAATAAAGTCATGAATGGGTTTATTCAAAATTAAAGATAAAACAAGCAAAAATTACACGTCCATTCTAGCACAGCAAAGCTTCCTGTGATGTTAGGAAAAGAGTTGCTTGGAAATACATTGCACGACCGTGAAAGCTACTTCAAAGCATAGCTGATAGTGTGAAAACATGTCACTGCAAGAAGCATAACGATTTTAATGGCACGAATAATGAGCTTCATCCATTATTTAATAGACACCATTATAACTAAATAGCATAATGAACACACAATGCATGCTGTGCCAAGAGCTAGCCACGATAAATAGACACAAAAAGAACTGACATTCATACCTGTCCCATTCCAGGTATTCCTCCACCAAGCCTCAACAATCGATCCATGTTAGGCACCTACACACCTAGGAAATTAGGCAACAGAAGCATTTTCATCCCATGAATAGTCATCTCGGCAATATCTCAACACACAAAAGGGAATAGACATGCTGCTCTTGCCCAAACAGTTAACTAATGCACTCAAAGACTCTATAATCTAAGATTACACCAATAATCCCAAAACCACGGATTCCGAAGGTGGGCACTTCTCCCACAATTCTCTGATGCAATCGGATAGAATGGATATAATGTTTTCAATCAAAAACAAACTAGAAATTTACTGGTGGCCTTCAGTTGGTGACCAAGATAAAAGCATGTGCTCAAACCCAGCAAAATCCTTTTAGGGTGTAAGCATCTGGTCATACTAATAGCAATATTAATATGTCGTTTGCATAGTAGCCTAAGAGAACTGGATCTCTATACAGGTGCTTTACAACTTGCTGCAAGACAAGCAGTTACCAAGAACAATTGACATGCTTCGCATCGTACTTCGATAAGCATGCAAAAGCATACAAACAAATAGCTTAGGCTAGCATGCAATAGTACACAAGAAGACACTTGGGCCACCGGTTCGTAGGATCCCAGGCTATTAACATGCACAGTATCATGGACAGGCAAGCACGAAAAGTACAGAGGGACAAAAAAAGAACTAAACTATTGCCTAACAAAAGTGAGAAACAGCCGAAGCCTAAATGATGCTAAGTCATTGCCTGGGGGCGACAGGAGCCGGAAGCAAGTCAGATTCTCGGTGCATTCAAACTGAGGGCTCGATTACCAAAAGATTTCAACGTAGTGCATAGAATGGCTAGATAATTAGAAGCCAAGGAGCAGCTGGAGTGAGACGAAACTTGAGGAGCAAGGAGATGGAATAGGTAGGCTAGACCAAGCGAGTAAAGTGATATGTAGGATATAGTGCATGTATTGATGACATTGGCACACGGATGACGGACAATTTTCGTAAATTAATGATAAAACTAACTTACTGATTATGGGCACACCAAGTGTAATTCAGAAACTGGACAGATTAACGCACAATCGGCTCTGCCAGCATATCTCCAGATGAATCTGCACGAAATCTAGGTGTCCTGCTCCAAAGTGACATCAGCTCCACAGTCAAGTCTACCTACTTTCAGCTACATAACATTACTAAAATTCGGCTTGCTTAGACAGGGATACCGCATCTAAATTGGTTAATGCAATTGTAACATCCCGTCTTGACTTGTCTGTTAACTCACTGCTTGGTGGTCTACGAGACTGCAATCAGGCATTTACAGCTGGTGCAGAACTCTCAGCCAGGCTTGTCTGTCGCAAGCACCACAGTTCCCAAATCACACCACTTCTCGCCGAACTGCACTGGCTCCCAGTCAAGCAACGCATCGACTTCACGGTTTTGTCACCCACTTATAAGTCCCTTCCTTTTTGGGCTCCAGCTTATCTATCAGATCTACTCCCCCACAAGGCTAAATACCACCCGCTTTTCTGAATCTGACTGTTTAACTCGTACGAATCTCCATTATCTCATTTAAAGGCTAGAGATAAAAGCAAATTAATAAAACATACTTTTAAAGGGCGCTAGCCGCCAGATTTGCGAGTGAAAACGGCAGGCGGATGCTCCCAGAAAAGATATTCATGGGTGACCAGAAGCATACTTGAATACGTAAGGCATTCAAGAACCTTCACATTACAGGCACACACTATACAGCACATCTACGAACAATTACCGAGCATTACGGGTTTTGACGTGCTTTACTGAAGGCAGTCAGTCTCATTATAATCGAACCGGTATGCCTATTCCTACGCACCGTGTACACGTAATATTAACAAGATCAAATTTTTACATTAAGCCGCTTATGAATTCGCGCGAAGTGCTTCTGAGAACTTAACGCTAACTTACGTTTACTCCAAAAATGCGTGCGGCGTCTCCTCACACGGAAGAGCGGAAACGAGAATCAATAGTGTGCTGTCACGAAATTCTGGTAAATGCTTAGCCGTCAAAAAATGGAATGTTGAATAATAAAATATACAAAAATTTAAATCACTTGCCTTGAAATGTTTCAAGATCATTGATTATGTGTAAAATTTGTGCTATGCATTGTGAAGTCCTACTGCCGGCGCACGTGCTGAGGCCGATGACTTCCGTCTCACTGCGGCAACTGCGCAAAATAAAAAAGCGATGCCGCCTCCGCCATCGCGAGCTCGTCCTTTCAGCGCCAAGCAAAAGAAAGAACAGCTGAAAGTGAAGAGGGAGAGGAAGGCTCAGGATGCCTCAGACGATGTGGAGTCTTGCACTCGCCATCGACGTGCGCGGCCTCGTGGACCCGCGGCAGAAGAGGAACAATCTGGGCGAGCCGGCGGTGGCTCGGAGGAGCCCGGCACGTCTGCCCGGAGCCAGAAGGATAAGCTTGACGCCAATAGGTACCGGCTTCTCTTTATGGCAGAGAGCAGAGACGAGCTGGACAAGCGTAAGCTGCGCTCAATGCAGCCTTACGAGCCAGTACCCGACTCGGCGGTGGAAATGGATCCCAGCGTGTTCTACCCCGACGGCGTCACGTGGGAGTTCCCCAAGCGGCCCGAGTGGCGCTACTCGCTGTCACTAGAGGAGCTGGAGCGCAACGAGCAGAAATACTTCCAGCGCTATTTGGACGGCATGTTCGCCGCTCATCCCGAAGGCTTGAGCTATTTCGAAATGAACCTGGAGACTTGGAGGCAGCTGTGGAGGGTGCTGGAAATGTCGGACATACTGCTGCTCATTGCCGATGTGAGGTTCGCATCCCTTCACATACCGCGCTTCGTCTGCGACTACTTAATCAAAGATCTTAAGAAAGAGGTTATCATCGTTTTGAACAAGATCGACATCGTTCCGGCGCCCGTGGTCGCCGCCTGGGAGGCTTTCCTGCAGTCGCGGTTTCCGGGAGCTCGAGTCGTTAACTTTACCTCTTATCCACGGAAGCTGGAGGAGCAGGTGTCTGTGCTAAATCCTCACACGGGCAAGGTGACAATGAAACAGAGGAGAGTGCGCCGCGCACCGGCCGTCGGACCGCTAGAGCTGTGGCGAACTGTGCAGGACGTTGTACGGCCTGCCGGTCTCGACCTGTCCAGTTGGAGGTCGAAAATAGAGGAAGACATGCGAGTCGACGCAGCGTGGGACGATGACGACAGCGACGACGACGGAGTACAAATTGACAGCGAGATCACAGAGAAGCTTGACCTTGCCTACGCCGACCACGGCCGGTACAAGGATGGCGTAGTCACTATCGGCTGCATCGGCTACCCAAACGTGGGCAAGTCGTCAGTAATAAACGGTCTCATGGGAAAGAAGGTGGTGAGTGTGTCCAGAACGCCTGGCCACACGAAGCACTTCCAGACTATTTTTCTCACTGAGACGGTAAGGCTGTGCGACTGTCCGGGTCTCGTCTTTCCGTCTTGCGTACCCAAGCAGCTGCAGGTGCTGTCCGGACTCTTCCCGATTGCGCAGCTTCGCGAGCCATATTCATCCATCCAGTACATGGCAGAGCGCATACCCTTGCCTCGACTTCTTGGCATTGACGTGGCAGGGGATCGTGGAAAGCAGTGGAGTGCATTTGGGATCTGTGACTCGTGGGCTGAAAAGAGAGGCTTCATGACGGCAAAGACTGGTCGGACTGACACGTACCGGAGTGCCAACAACATCCTGCAGATGGCACTGCAGGGTAAGCTGGTGCTGTTCCTCAAGCCTCTAGGCTACAGTGCTGCCGCCGATGAGTGGGCGACGAGCGAGCGAGCTCGAGAGATCGGCGCCCAGCAGGACGAGCATCGGCGCATTGTGGCCACAGCAGCCGGTGGCAAGCGCAACGGTGAGGACAGCGACGAGTCCAGCGCCAGTGGCGTCGCCCAAGCCACAGCAGCAGCCCAAGACGAGAGCGGCGCCAGCACGGAGGAAGACTTGGATGAGGAGCGCGTGGCTCGGTCCAGCAACATGTATGACTTGCTGGGGGGAGCCGACAACGATTGATTAATCATGCATTTAACTGAGCGGCCGGCCAGTGTGCACAACTGCACAGTTCTGCCGCTGTAGCTGATAAAAAGACTTTTTGGTTCACCTTGTGGACTTCATTGACATTCATGCGGTTGCACAAGGTAGGGGCTTGCCGTCATTGCTTTGTTCTGGCTCCATAATTTAGGCCCAGCCCCCCCCCCCCGATGTACAGACGGGAGTAGTGCTAGTGCGTTTTCTGGCTCTGCTGTGCTCGAGAGAAATGCTCAAGGTGTTCTGCCAGCATCTTCTACAAATCGAATCGATGTTGCAATCACTACTTGTGTGCCTAGCTGCAACTGTCATATATGATTTGGTATGACAGTATAAAGAGATTTTGGGTTCAGCAGCCGTGTTATTTGTTTGCACTGCAGCAAAGGTCAGAGACAAGTTGAATGACTTTATTTACATTATTGATGTTTTGGCTAACCTCAAAAGCTGTCAATGGCAGCTTAAACAGGCAGCATAAATTAGCAAGTTTCTCGTGCTGACATCTCGACCACCACGTTGTGTTGGTCCTGCTTGGCATGTTACCTGTATGGCTTATTAAACCTGAGATCGTATTTAGTCACTGCGTGGCATACTTTGCAAAACCATTGCAGGGTTGTGCTACCATCCTGCAGACAGCCTACCAGCTGATGCTGCTAATGGCTTTATCAGTTTTTGTGTGAGTCAGCAGTACAGACATGACCCCAAAAAATGATTGGGGGAGGGTAAGATCTCTTTGGATTTAAAAAAATACCAAGCCTGTTAATGCTCTCGGCTAAATGAACTTCTTACTGTGGCTTGTACATTAAAGCTGTTGAAGCCGGATCTGATCATTTATAGTGCTAACCTCTGGCCGGCAAAGATTATTCGAAACTAAATATTCAATGACTTGTTAGAGGGGTATTGCTGAGTCACCAGGAAGCTATTAATAAGAATATCTCCTTATGGTCTTGAACCCTGCTAGAACATTCTGTAGTTATATAGTTTTATTCGAAACAGCTACCATCTTGTATTTTTAATTCATTGGGCCACTGAAGGTAAGCCCACAGTTTGTAACCAAAATTGTGTGCCAATATCATTCCACTTTGTTTGGATTTCTGAAGAAATTTGTGCATATCAAATTATGTCAATTTCTGGCTGGTTTAGGTTGAAAGGCTTTCTGAACAACCATTGATTCCACCGATCTGAACTGATGCACCAGTTTCAGCCTTCTCAAGCCCTCAGGTTCTGTGTGGACAATAAATTAGCCGTTCCATTCACCTGCTTAAAGACCGTTGTCGACAGAAGCTTTTGCTCTGGAAGTCAGACTGTGAAACTCACTATTCTTACGCAACGACGACTGCTCTCCTGCTGCCGACTATGGCACATCATTTCCAGCCGTCCTGAGCTCCTACTTCCGTCTACTCACTAACTCTGCTCTCCTGACTAGGCTATGTTTCTCACTTTTTCTTTGTTTCTTGAGATGAAGTATGTTGGGTACCGAAAGCTGCTCTAGCTGTGAGTTCGCTAGCTATATAAAACTCTCGAGCGTAACATCCACATAGTCTTTGAAGAGTAACAGACGGAGAAGCATTTACATTACATTGTAAGCTATTGTCTCATTACTCTAAAAACACAATAGTCAGGATTATTATAAACAGAGAAAGGAGCAGGTTGCGTCCCTCAAGAAAAAGTTTATTATAGATATTTTGCATAATTGTAGATAGGTCAATAGTAACAGTATTACGCTGTAAAATTTTGGCTTGCGCCCTAAGTGAATTAAAACTCGATCCAGGTGCTTTACAATTCGCTCAAGCGAATCAATAATCTGGTTAAAACCATGTACGGTTGTACTATGGTTAAATAACATGCAAAAACAAGCATCATGCGTAGGCCAGCAAGCTAAATCCTATAAAGTTGCTGAGGGTCACCGCTTAGTAGTGCCTCTGGCTTATTAACAGCCACTGAATCATGCACAGGTGCACGCGAGGCATGTAGGAATAAAATAAGTTCAATGGGGTAGAAAAAGCTGAGCGGGACAGGTGCCTCATTAGCTGTGACTTAAATGAAACAAAGTCGATGCTGTCAGTAGCCGAAGCACGGAGCAAGTTCCGGATTTTCAGTTCATAAGAACTGAACGCTCGATCACCGAAAGATTAAAATCTAGCGGGAAGTACATAGAGGCAATTGAGAGCCAAGAAGCAGCTGATGCGAGAGCACACGTGAGGAGCAAAGATGTCGGTTAGTTAGGCTTGTGCGTGAGACTGAAGACCTGTAAGCAAGAGAGAGAGAGAGACTCTTGACAAATGCATGAGCTGGTTTGTCTGCTGCACCACTTCTTAAGCAGGCCCTTAGCTGAACGTAGTCCGACGACCGTAGATGCAATGCACTCATTCAATAACCAGTCGTTTTGGAAAAGTACGCCCAAATTGAATGAATAAGCCACTGGAGTGGTACAAGCTAAACTAATCTTGAAGATGACATATTGCAACTTTAGCGTGACTTTAGGCTCGCCCGTTACTATTAGGTTCGCCTTATCATCTTCAAATTTCAATTGGGTTTAAAGCCATCCAAGTGCGAATGCAGTCGCTACCAGATCCTCGGAAATTAATTCGATTACTGAGCAAGGCTTAGAAGGGGTCGAAGGATAGTTGGAGCTGGGCGTAGTCGGTACAGAAATGAAAGCCAAGATTGTGCATGACGATCTCATATGTCTGTGTGACATTCTGGAAAGTAAAAGGAAAGGGGCCCGAGGACTGAAACCTGAGATGCCCCGTACTTCTAGGGCTTTCCGGACGACATACGGCCATTTACATGTACATTACAGCATGTCTCACTAGACGAAGGAAGTAAACAAGTTTGAACCCCTACCAGCGATACCTAAGCGAGTAGAAGGATGTTCCAGACGGATCTGGTTGTTAAATACTTGTCAAATGCTGGAGACAGATCCAGAAGTACTAGCAGAGAGGCCCTACCCTGATTAGCATTGTCCAGAAAGTCATTGTAGACCCACAGCGGACCAGTTTCTATGGAAGAGTTAGCTCTAAATCCCAACTGTTATTTTCTAGCAAAGTCTCACGAACTGATACCATCGTTAAGCTGCAGGCCCACCACTCGTCCAAGAGTTTTGTAAGAAGTGTGGCAGTAGGGAGCACGGACGAAAGTTTCGTAATTCTAATGATCTGCGAAAGGCTTTTAACAAGTGGCGGGACAACCCCTGTTTTAAGAAACCACAGGACTTCACCGGTCACCGGGGAATATCTAAAATATTTATTAAGGTGGTCAGCAATAGGTCTGAGCACTCATAAGGAGCATCATTGGGCAGAGCCAGGAGGACGAGCGGGTTTTTTTAGCCTCGGAAACAAGTTCAATTGAGACCAGCGTGAGTTAGGTGAGAGAAAGAGCAGGGTGATGAGTAGCCGACACGCACGGTACTGGAGAAATACGAGTCCCAAATGCTTCAAATCTTTCCTACGAAGAACTTGGGAAAAGCATTTAAGTCACCATTAGGATCATTGGGTAGTATGCTAACTTGGGAGCAGCTAACAAGAAGGTCGACAACGGAAACTGGCACTTTTGGTTTGTTGATCAGTGATTCTATTAGCTCTCTAGAAATGTGGTCTTAGCCTTAGCTAAGCTGGACTTATGCGATCAATAATAATCCTAAGATGCCAATTCAATCTAGTCCAAGTGACCATACAAGAGGAACCTACGTAGAATGATATCCATAGTCTTGACCAAGGCTTAGTGCATTAGCTAGTAGGGCTAATTTCCCACAGCAATCGCCAGCCCTGTTGCTGTCCTGATATTTGTTAATTACTCTATTAACAGCCGAGTGGTCATTGTCCATAGCCTTATAAACTATACGCGAAGGAATTAGTGAAGAATACGGTATGGCTAATAATCGCATAGTGAGTGGACTAGTTTAGGCTAGTAAATAATAATAGTTATATAATTGTATCACCCTCAGAGAACTTAAATCTCTTTCTGTGTACTTTCTGTAGGCTGTAAAGAACTTGATTAGTCGCAGTAACCTGACTAGTCCAACAGTTTACAAATACCTCGTACAAACCTCGAATCCTTTGGAGACCCTGCATTAAGTTCTTATGCTCCCAAAGCCTGGAACTCCCTCCCGACTTGCGTCAGAACAGCCCCTGACCAAATTATAAAAAGAACTTAAAAGCACACCTATTTAGGACAGCATTTAGTGGGTCCCTGTGATTCGTCCTTCATGTGCTTATGCGTGTTGACACTGTGCATGCTGCCACTAACCACATTTGCATGCTGACCCTGTGCATGTCATCTCTAACCATGCTATTCATTTTGTTTGTTTATCAAGCATGATATTACTCACGATTCAATTGCATTTCCCTTTCCAGCAAATGTAAAGTGCCTAGAGAGAGATTTGGTTCTCCGAGGGCGCTTTATCAAGAGCATGATTATTATTATTGTTATTATTATTACAATAGCACACGGCACAGGCGCGGAGACTTGACTACAAATCCAATTAATTTTGGCTGCTTTCTCTGCATAAGCATCAGAGGAGAGCGGTGAGAGAATATATATATATATATATATATATATATATATATATATATATATATATATATATATATATATATATATATATATATATATATATATATATATATATATATAAGGTAGGACCGACTTTGCAGGTAATTGGGTCGTCGACATCGCTTGGGATCCACATATTTAATCCGCTTAGGGCAAATAATGGCTGATTCGGCAAGGCAGTGCTCTATCGCATTCTAAAATCACTCTCGAAATAACGCATCTCAATTTACGCGTCACCTTTTGACAGGTATCGGATGCGCTTCGCCAAGTTTTAATCCATCACTTGGCATTTCACTGCTAGGTCGTGGGTTTGAGTTATCCATCATGCGATCCTTTTTTGCTTGCAGCAAGCTGGGTGATAGTCACACTAAGTAGAGCGGTTGCTTTTCACGGCATCGGGTTCGAAGTCGTGGGCTGGAATCCTGCGGTGGGTGATCCTTTATCGCTGCTGCAAGTGGTGATGATAGCCATAAAGGCTTTTCTGTCGCTATACAAAAGATGCTGTTAAATGAAGTTGTATTTTTTATGATAGTCTCTACTTCTCTTGTAAAAAAAGAGGCTGTTGAATCAAAAAAACTTGTTAGCTTTCCTTTTAAATCTTTTGTCATCGTTGGTGGGAATGAACACTGAAAAAAATTTCACCAAAAGTGTATGAACTTTTTGCAACATTGTTGGTCCCAAATTTTAGATCGACATTTTTCATGCCGATTTGCTCAGGCTCCAGAGGGTGGTTTCGGTATCTGGCTGCGATCCACCAATCAAGCCATATCAGTGGGCGATAATTATGCCGGAGCATTGTTTTTCGATTTTAAGTTTACAAGTTCAATTCCTGATGCGGAAAGACATTTTTCACGTTATGCTATCAAATTTTTATAAGACTTTGGATCTGCATATATTCTTACTGTAGTTGAAGCAAAAAAATGAAGCCGATCTATTTGAAGGAAAAAGCTGCAGCAATAAACTAGTTTGCCGATCTGTTTGAAAACCTTTAAAGTGGAAATGTTTTGCTAATGACAATGCCAAGAGTATTAAAGTAGGGTTATACGCAGTTGAAGCTTCCTCTGTAGCCAAGGTGGTCATTACGGGCTAAAGGATTAATTTCGCGTGGCTGTCTCCGGCACAGGAGGCAGGCTGCAGTCCTTTCAATCTATAAATCTCAGAGCGATGGCTAAATGTTTTTGTTGGATTGCTCTACGGAATTAGAAAGGGAAATGTCGATTAGTTGCTAGCGTCGCTGAGAACATAGAAGAATACTACGCAGAGTGGGTATACGGGTCTGCTAGCAAGATTTGCCTCGAGTAGGGGCAGGCTTCTTGGTTGAAGCTAACTAGACATAATCGTACTCACCGGATATCCTTAAAAATAGTGTACCTCCGCTAGTAAATCAATAATGACTACTGACTTCACAGTGTCCGAAGGGCTTCAAAGATCTACTGACTTTAATACCAGATAGTCCAGATTATAGCTGGTAAAGCTTAAGAATCATTCATCTACAACTTTGATTGTGATCTTCAGTGGGTTTATCCGAGCCTTATTCATTCGGGCTAGCATTCCAAGCACCCTCTCAATGACTTAACACACATCAATTTAGGGCTTGGGGGTTCGTCCAAGGCTTCGGTTTCGATGTCAAGTGATTAGTGTTTAAATGCAGCATCTTCAAGTAATCTCTAATAATTGTCTACACTTTCTTGCCTACCGACACCAAGCGCTAATAGCGTTTCTAGCCCGTTGCACAATTCTCATTCGAAATTCTTGGAGCATGACATGTGGCAACCGATACAGCTGACGTTTTTAAAAGCTTCTGTTTGTTATTTGATCGTTGAAATCACGTGCATATGGACATCTAAATGCTTGATTGTGAGACTGTGTCACCCTCCCCTACGCCGGCAGCCGTCAAAGATTCGGCGGTTGCTAGTAACCTGCGTATTAGTTATAATCGTGCGTAACTACTATCGTTTGGTTATAGTCGTTCAAATGCATTCCTATGTCCAATTACTGTTGCTAAGGTATGTGAATTGTACATGAGCAAAAAAGCACAGAATTTTAAGCGAGAAGTCTGAGGCCGGAGGCCACACTTGTTTGGGAATCCATGCATTGTCTCGAACCGCTCAGCATGTTCTCCCTCAAGCGTCGCTGTCAATCTCTTCAACTAAGTGATCAATAGGCCGGCTATATCCCCAGTGGCCCAACTTAATGCTTGTCTTTGAAATCCCTGCTCAATGTGCAATAAACCCCAGTTAACAAGCGACCGTTTCGCACGTTGACTGAGACCCGGCTAAAATTGGTTGACTGCCCGACTATTAATGACAAAACCCCTATTGAATCCTTCTTTCACACGCCTAGATCAATCATCCTACAACTTCAAACAGTTTCCAGTCCGCTCGAAGTAGTCTTCCGAATATTTCATTAGACAACCACATCAGCTCCACGGTCAACTTTCAGGAACATAAAAGTTGCTCAAATGTGGGCTTGCTTAGACAGAGATACCACATCCAAATTGCTCAGTGCATTTGTGATATCCCGTCTCCACTTCTGTAACTCACTGCTTAGTGGCCTACTGGTCTGTGCACTCAGGTGCTTACAGTTTGTGCATAGATCTGTAGCTTGGCTTGTCTGTTGTGAGTTTCGCAGTTGCTACATAACACCACTTCTCGCCGACCTGCACTGGCTTTCAGTCAAGCAGCGCATCGACATCAAAATTCTGCCACTCACTTAGGTCCATTCTTTGGCTCTAGGCTACCTACCAGATCTACTCCCCACAAGGCTAAACCTCATACCACCAGGCTTTTCTGAATCAAATCATTTAGCTACACCTCATACGAACCTAAAACCCTTTGGAGACAGTGTCTTTAGCTCGAAAGCTCACAGCCCCTGACATGACATTTAAAAAAGCTAAAATCACATCTATTATTAGCACAGCATTTAGTAGGTTAATGTGTAATGTAATTTATCTCAACTGTAACTCGACAAAGCAAAAGACTATGCGGGTGTTACGCAGGAGAGTTTTGTGTAGCCCACTAACAGTCTAAGCGGCTTTCGGTACGCATTCGGTAGCCAAAGCGATTCGTCTTTTATGTACTCGTGCATGCTGACACTGTGCATGCTGCCACTAACCATATTTGCATGCTGACCTTGTGGATATCAGCTGTAACCCTGTTATGCTTGTTGTCATTGAGCATGCTACCAGAAAAATAACTTACTAGTTATGGGCAAGCCCAGTGTGATTCACAAATTAGAACGGCTGACGCTCAAAATTGGCTCTGCCAGCATATCTATCTCCTGTTGAATCAGCTCGAAATCTAGGTGTCATGTTCCAAAGTGACCTCTCGTTAGACGACCATATCAGCTCCACGATCAAATCTGCCTATTTTCAGCTTCATAATATTGCTAAAATTCGGGCTTGTTTAGATAAGGATACCACGTCTAACCATGCATTTGTGACATCCCGACTTGACTTCTGTAACTCGCTGCTTGCTGGCCTACCGGCATGTGCAATCGGGCGCTTCCAGCTGGTGCAAAACTCTGCAGCTAGGCTTGTCTGTCGTGAACGTCGCAGTTGCCACATCACACCACTTCTCACCGACCTGCACTGGCTACCAGTCAAGCAACAGATTGACCTCAAAGTTTTGTCGCTCACTTTTAGGTCACTTCATTCTTTGGCTCCAGCCTCTCAGATCTACTCCCCCACCAGACCAAGCATCGTACCACCAGCTTTTCGGATCCAACAGTTTACCACTACCTCGTACAAACCTCAAATCCTTTGGAGACCGTGCATGAAGTTCGTATGCTCCCAAAGCCTGGAACTCCCTCCCGACTTGCATCAGAACATCCCCTGACTTGACCACATTTAAATAGAACCTATAAACACACCTATTTAGGACAGCATTTAGTGGGTCCTTGTGATTCGTCCTTCATGTGCTTATGCATGCTGACACTGTGCATGCTGCCACTAACCACATTTGCATGCTAACCCTGTGCATGTCACCCCTAACCACGTTGTTCATGTTGTTTATCAAGCATGCTATTAGCCACGATTCAATCGTGTTTCCCTTTGCAGCAAATTTCAAGCGCCTAGGAAGAGATTGAGTTCTCTGAGGGCGCTTTATCAAGTGCATTATTATTATTATACTACCACAAACCATGCTACCAAAAACAAGACCACGGTTCCTTTGAAGCAAGTGTCAAGTGCCTAGAAAGAGATTAGGTTCTCTGAGGATGCAACAAAAATGTATTCTTAGTATTATTATTAATAATACCTAAAAGACAAACTGACGTTTACGTGAAGGAATTTCACTGGCCATAGATTCCGTGAGTGACACGTCAAACTGGGTCAGCAGCCATTCTTTAAGCCTCCGGGTTCAGAGGTCTTGAGCACGGCCACCTGCATGAATGCAAGCATAAAATGCATTTCACCTTGCCATCCATGAAGCAGATTCGACGGGGCCGAACTACATGCATGCAGCATCCTCAACATGCCGAATGCAGATGGTCAATAACAGGGGATTTATAGGGTGAAGAGAAAATTAGCCAAATAGCTTCAAACTCTATGGGCCAGCTATGGCTTGCAAACAGCTGCGAAAGGTGTGCTTCGGAGAAATAAAACAAGATGCTCATGCATATATGACACACACTGAACGGTTGATTACAGAAATGATCAGTAACAGAAGCTGCGTTCACTGCAGCGCTCAATATTAGACTCGCAAGCAGCACCAACTTTTGCACTAAGGCTTACACCACCAATAGATGTGTCTACCTGTGAAGGAACACGAGGCTTGCAGCCTGCGAGCACTGGGCGGAGACCTCGCGATGGCTCTCTCTCAGACTGCCTACGCAGCCACAAGCTCACTACCGGTGGATGGGCAGACGATGACTCGGCAGTCACGACAAAATCCATGCATTGGCGGCATCTGTGGGTACATCAATCTACCACAAACTGCCGCCAGCTGGCCAGCTGTCGGGCAGGTTCGGAACGAACAATGGCCCGACAGTGCGAAAAACAATGCATGCATGGAATATAAGGGCTGTCGGAGGAGTGCAACGGGAGGGGAGGGAGAGATCCCTCGACGCCGGCAGCCGTCTAGCGTGAGTAGACTGGGCTTGGCTGGCGTTACGTGAAATAAAGGTTTTGGTGTTGGAGCCAGGAGACTTGTTGCTCGGTCGCGCTACCCAGCGTGACGACAGGTCATGCGGAGGGCTGTCACACTACTCATAACGGTGAAAAGGTCGACAATATCAATCAACAGACTTTGCTTGTGACAAAACAGGAAACATCCCCCACTCGGGGGGGGGGAGGGGAGAATAACAACATGCTGCCCTGCTAAAGGAGCATTGTCTCAACGGGGTGACTGTGTACTTGAAAGGGTCCTGTGAACTGATGCAAGACAGCAACGCTGGGATGACACAACAACTTGATTTGAGCCACCAGCTCCAGCGACAGGCCTCACTGGTCACTTGCCGGTGGCTGGCGATGCCCAACAGACTGGATCGTGCTGAAAACAAAAATGGTGGCACGACAGCTATTGGGCAAGTCGAATTCAGCAATGGCAACTTGCCAGAGCAGGGCCGTGATCTGTGTCCGAGTTCGGCAGACACACACAGACAGATGACGGTCATCACAGTGCACTATAAGGCAGTGGCAAAAGGCACCACGTGGTGCAGGGAAGACTACTGCTCTCGGGTAGGAAAGGGTGAGAAGGGAGGGCCAGCAAGCTGTGTGCAGGGCTTACTGAGGTTTGCCAGCTGCAGCATGGTGTCAAGCTGAGTGAAAGCTGCCCCTACCTGCTGCTAGGTCGTTTGTAGAATTGTCTGAATGCCACAGGCAAAGACATGCTGAGCTTGGCAGCTGCTACTTCCATTAGCAGTGGTAAATCTGCAATGCAGCACAAAAAAATAAGCAACAAATGCTGACAGAAAAAGAGGGAATTCAAGCAATGCTAAATGGTCTGCTGATGCACAATCTCCCAGGCACTCACTCCCGGTAGTGCTAGCGATATGCATTATAAAAAAAGCAGATGAGACGAGCTCGGCAGTCAATCTTCCCACGAATCTGGGGGTGTGAAGGCAGTGCTGGCCACCCAGCTGGGCGGCTGGCCGTTTGGTTCTCAGGGTATGACAGAGCAGGGCTTGGGTGTCGGTAGGCAGAGGAGCAGTCGTGGCATGAGGAGACCGAGCATGATTAACGAACGATAGAAATCACATTGCAGTCAGTTCTGGAGAAGGCAGCTGGTAGAGTGGGTCGGCATGCAGACGGCGACTCAGGTCAGATTGCTGGCTCCAATGAGGGAAGGCCGGCTACAGGCTGAAAGCATCCTGCAGTGCTGCAGGCTAGGGTGCTAGCCCCGACCAAGGTCAGGCCGAGATCACGGGCTCGAGCCCCGTGGCATATGTGAAGCACCTGAATAGTGAATAAGTTCTCTTAGGGCACTATAGAAATAAATAATTTTTTTAGGTAGCACGTTCGGCTGCCTGAAGCATACGTCAACGTCTTGGCTTTGGCTTCGGTCGGGCGGCAGCAGCATGTGCAAAGGCAGGTAACTACGAGAGTGCTAACAGACTGAAGACGCTCGAGTGGAAGGATCGGCCTGTTGGTTCCACAGAACCACTCGACTAGTGATGTGCTTAGTTCACCCACAGTCGGTGATCGCTGGTAATGGACATTCGATTCGGCAGTCTGACCACATTGTTAAATTTCCGGGCAGGGAATGCTGCCCAGGCACATGCTTGAATCAGTGCTTTATGAAAGACAAACTTGCTGGCAACGATCACATTATTCACAGCATTGCAGCATAGCATTTACAGAGCCATACCAAAAGATCAGAGGTTTTGGGGAGGACTGCCCAAAAGGAGGAGCAGGCACCGTTTCACAGATCCCAAATGTGCACTCTGAGCACTTACCCCAGCACTGCTTTAATAACTCTACTACTACTACTAATAATAACAGTAATATACTTGATAAAGTGCCCTCGGATAACTCAATCTCTTTCTAGGCAATTTGCATTAGCTGAGAAGGAAACACGATCGAATGTTTAGCGGCCCCATACTCAATAAACAACAAAAACAACATGGTTAGGGATGACACCCACAGGGTCAGCATGCAAGTGTGGTTAGTGGAAGCATGCACAGTGTCAGCATGCATAAGCACATAAAGGTCGAATCACAGGGACCCACTAAATGCTGTCATAAATAGGTGCATTTTTAATTTCTTTTTAAATGTGCTCAAGTCTGTGGAAGTCGGGAGTCTGTTTCAGGCTTCGGGAGCATACCAGCTAAAGGCAGGGTCTCCAAAGGATTTGAGGTTTGTACGAGGTATAGGTAAACAGTTAGATTCCGAAAAGCCGGTGGTACGACGGTTAGCTAGGTGGGGCAGTAGATCTGATAGGTAAGCTGGAGCCAAAGAATGAACGGACCTAAAAGTGAGCGACAAAACATTGAAGTCGATGGGTTGTTTGACTGGTAGCCAGTGCAGGTCGGCGAGAAGTGGTGTGATGTGGCAACTGGGGCACTCACGACAGACAAGTCTAGCTCACTGTTTTGCACCAGCTGTAAGCACTTGATTGCACAGGCCGGTAGAGCAGCAAGCAGTGAGTTACAGAAGTCAAGATGGGATGTCACAAATGCATGGACTAACTTTGATCTGGTATCCTTATCTAAACAAGCCCGAATGTTAGCAATGCCATGTAGCTGAAAGTGGGTAGACTTGACTGTGAGCTGATGTGGTCGTCTAACGAAATGTCACTTTGGAACATGACACCTAGATTTCGCGCAAATTCAACAGGAGATATGCTGGCAGAGCCGACTTTGAGCGTTAGCCTTTCCAATTTCTAGATCATACTTGGTGTGCCCATGACTAGTAAGTTAGTTGTATCATCATTTAATTTAAGAAAATTAGCTGCCATTCATGTGTGCGGATGTCATCAATACATGCAGCAAATGAGTTGAGAGAATTCGCGGTGCTCGAAGGCTGGAAGGGATAAAAGCAAACGTACAACTGAGTGTCATCTGCATAGAAGTGAAAGCCTAGATTGTGCTTGGCAATCACATCGGCAAGAGGAAGAGTATAAGCCGTGAAACGAACAGGATCAAGCACGGAGCCCTGTAGTACCCAATATTTCAGAGGTTCCTCGGATGGAGATTTCAGAGATTCCTCTGGCTTCCACTTAAACGGAAAAGCCGACAGGCTTACAGAATAGCCATACCAACAATAAGGGTGTGTGTGCCATGAATGTGTAATATTAAAGAGACAGACAAAATGAGCCTTGAAACTAAGCACTAATGCTTTACTTTGCAATATTCGCATACCCCTAGTGTTTGCTATAATCTCCACAATTCCACAGCCCTTAAATTCAAGGCACCCACGGACAGGCAATCTATGACATAAGCAGCTGCTGGAAAGAAGAGCTGCATACAAGCTGCACATACTAGCTGCTGCAAAATGGCAGTGAACATTCTTCACAAAAAATAAGGGAAGGTCGACTAACTTTATTCGGTTTTCATTCCTTCTTGGCCAGACAGCTTGCGCTACATACCCGTGCTGAGGTGCTAGGCATTACATTTAGTGTTGGCTGTTGGAGCTACTGATACGAATGATGACTAAGACGAGCGCTGTGAAAAATACGGTAGAGGTCGGCCGATCTAATTCAACCGGCTCATTGATATAGCAGCAGAACAACATTAGCAGCCATCAACCCCCACTTACAGTAGGTAGTGAAGTTTTGCATGCTGCAGGATTCGAACCCACGACCTGGGTCGTTAAGTGCACGCATCCTTGGGCTAAGATCAATGGTCAGGTGAAAAGTCGCCTCAACAATGCTACTCTATTCAAGGAAAGCTGACAGTTTGGGAGAGAAACTTAACACTAATCAGCATAGGCAACGACAGGAAGAAGGTAAGAGCTACCTACTAGGTCTAATGGACAGCGACCTTGAGCGACTCATTGATGACTTCTGGTGAAAAGCTTTTGTTGGACTGATTACATTCTAAAAGCAACATTAGCCATAAACTAACAAGCAAAGATTCGGCTCCAGTTAACACACATCACACGTCAACACATGAGCTCAGCTAGTCTCGTCTGAAGCTCTTCTTCACATTATTAGATGGAAAGGTGATTCCATTCCAATCCAGCAGCAGGTCAACTCATGGCTGCATAATAGTGCCTGCTCGCGTGGCTCCCAGTACAGGCAACGGTGCAGGACAAAATAAAAAATGCATACGTCGACATGCAATACATTAGTGACGCAAAGTGATCAACAGGTGAAGGTAAGATCACCTTTGCTAGCACATACATAATTATCGGCAACATGCATAGCTCGTCTGATCAGAGCTGGTCGTCATACCGACATGGGATTCGGTATAGTCAGTGTGAAAGCAAGCTTCAATCGCATTGAATGCCGGCTATGCACTAAGGACGGTAAAAAGCAAACAAACCGCATTCATTCTTTTACTGCACTCTGTGGCTACCTCCAAAAAGTGCACATAATTGTGCACTTTTTAAAGCATGACTAGAAAAAATTCCAAAAACTACGTGCTGGTGCACAAGGAGACAGAAACCTACTCTAGTAGCTGGCTCCAATAGCCGAGGCAAATCACCAGAGTGCCCAAGTGGCTTTTTTGTAGTGTCAGAAGCCACGTTTTTCAAACTCACTGCAGTGAGTTCGGCTCGAGCGGCTAGGCGGGTGAGTAGGTTAGCTACACAAACGATAGCTTGCTTCTTCAGCAACCACTGAACGACTGATTGTGCTGCAGTGATATAATGCCGAGTCGACTTTGCTGAGATCGCGACCACTGCTCAAAAACTGACGACTCGCAGCAGTCAGCACTCACCCATAAACTCGAGCACTTCTCTTTGCCGAAAGGCAGCCTTCGGGTACCTTGGGCTCACACTCTGACATCCATCGGCATGACAGCGCTGATGGGCCTTTGCAGCAATCACGTGGGCACACGGTATGACTGACATACTGCCGGTTGTTCTTTTATCTGAAAACGATCGAAAGCACTGACGTTATAAAGTGCCAGCCAGTTTGATTGCCATGCCTCTAAAACACATTGCTAATTAGGAACGTCGGGAGCACCTGGAGGTACAAAGCAGAATGGGCTACAACGATCAGGGAGAGTCAGTTCCTCATGAGGAACTACTACTCGGCTGCACCATTAAATCGTGTATCCGGGTCGCATATGCTGTGCTGTGTCTGGGCAACTATGGCGCATTACAACATCTGTAACTTGCTATCCTCTCCACCATTTGGCTGGGCTCGCTCCGATGAACCACCGAGTGCGGCACCTGAAGGGATATGAAGCTTCCATTGAAGACCCAAGCTTCCCAACATGCACCTTGAGCCCATAAGCTAAAGCATCCCTGCGAAAACTGTAGGTTGACCCATTGGCATAATCCAGAGTATTCGAATGGATGACAACAAAACCTGACAATCCATATTCGATACTCTGAGGCTACAGGTCGTTAGCGATCGACAATTCAAAGCTGACCGACTGCCCTGCATGCAGCTCACATGCTGTTCGTGATGGCTTCGACAGTATGGGCCAGGTCAAAATCAAGCAGTTATAGGTATTTGGCACATGCTTGGCTGCACGGTTAATCTCTTGCTCGAGCTGGAGGTAATGTCCTGTTGAGCTTCGAAAAAACCGAACTACGATTTTGGCAGGTCAAAACTACTCCTCGATCGGACCGGCCAATTCAGCGCAAGAATCGTGCTCGAATTATTACCCTAAGGTGAATTGACAGTTAGCCGAGACCCATAGTAGGACTGGGCCTCTAAATGCACCGTGCCTAGTTCTTCTGTTACCAGCCCAGTCACAGGGGGTGGATAATAATGGCACCTATGAAATTTTCGCAATAATAGGACTGTCTTAACTAAAAAATCGCGGCTTATAAAACATGTTAGCTGATCTACCAGCCTCATTTGTACAGCGGCGGAAGAGCCTTAAGGCTATCCCAGCTTGTAGTTGGCAATGCAGGATCGCCCACTACAGGATTCGAACCGACGACGTCGATCGTGAAGAGCCTGCATGTAGCCTCCAGGGCTATCATGGGCCTTAACAACTAACATTGCAAGCTTCTCGGAAGCGAAACATACAAACTACATCTAGCTTCATGCCTGTCTCTGGATGGCCGAGCATGCAGACCAGACAACCGCCTTATGCGCTGCCAGCAGCAAGCCGTAATATTCACCATTCGCTGGGCATCGTCTAGGCAAATGAGCAGCGTGGTCACTCGACCTAAGTCTGATGGCGATGTGGCCACTCAATCCCCATCCAACAGGTGACAAAGCCAAGAGAGCTGCATCCATTAGAGCTTGGGATTTATAATAAAGCATTTGTTATAGCGCTCTAAGAGAACTCAATCTCTTTCTAAGCACTTTACATTTGCTGTAAAGGAAGCGTGATCGAATGATTAGCAGTAGCATGATCGATGAACAACATGCATAACATGGTTAGACTGACATGCTTAGAAGGGAAAGCTAAGGTGGACGGGTTGGAGTTACATGCATGGTTCGCGACTATCACTCGCAGCCAGAAGCTGTGAGAGTCGGCTGCTACCTTCATAAAAATGTCTTCACTACGACGCTTGTACTGCTTGTCGTCGGAGACAGCGCTAGGTGCCTAGCAGTAGCAGTAGAAAATAAGGACCCTGAGGCAACGGTACAAATAAGAAGGCATGCACGATAACCAACACTTGCACCGCTAGTCATCGGACAGGATGTTGCGTACTAAGGTCTCAGGATTTCCTCAGCAGTCACGCTAGAAAAAAAGGACCGTGAGCCATCGGCAACAAATCTGGAGGCATGCATGGTGGCCTGGCCTTTTAAGGCTACACTTATCAGCTTACCCGAACGCGGTACTGCTGCAGACCAAAGCACAGCAGAGCCAAGCACATACGATGTGACAGATACACCCTCTGCAGTCGATCACGCACCGAGAGCGTGTGGCGACTATCCCAGCTGCGTCCACTCTTGCTACTTACAGGCGATAAGGCCAAACTGGCCAACCAGATCGCAGATACCCTGTTGGGTGAGTCCAGGGGCTGGGTTTCTCTCTCTAAACCCGCCCCCGACACAGCAGTCAGGAGGGTTTGGGGCTACCGGAAGCCGGGTCAACTAGTTCCGACAACTTCCCCTCGCAGTAAGCTAAAAATATTGATTAGAATGTTGCTCTTCACATTTAAATGAATATTTTGGTAAACACTTTCGTGAGTGAATCTGGCCTTTCGCTCGCAGAAACCACTCGGGTTGCTCCCTCTATTCCACACTCCCTCACCGGGCTGCTGCATCCTGGAGCCCCTTGGCGTTTGCACTTGAGAGCTTAGGGGCATAGGGGTGAGTCAACCTGGACTTGAGCCTCTAAGCTTGACCCCGGGTTCCGGTCAAGGAAGTTAACATTGACATTTGCACTGGTGAGTGAAACTGCTGCACTTGGTTAACCGCCGACTACCCGAAGTGTGGTCTGCCTCAGGGATAGGCACTGACCTGGTGGCAAGGATGCGGCTTCTGGAGTAATGTAAACTAGTCATTTGTCCAGTTTTCAGATCCAGACATCTTACGCGAAGGAAGCTAGAGACGCCTGTCTTACTCCAGCCATGTGAAGTGCTAATGATCTGAGCGTCTGAGAAGCCGTCTTTAGAAGACGCAATGATGCCTGGCTCGTTGCTATGAGGACTTGGACGATGAAGATGTAGGCAAGACGACTACAGCAACAGCTACAAAGCAGGCTTCCGAAAATCCTCGGTAGTAATACTTGTTTGAGCCTAGCCAGGTGGCGAAGCAAGCCTTGACACCTACCGTATTTGGTTGTGTTAGGATTCTTTAATTATCCCGACCGAGGACAGCCTTACTTTTGAAGTTATTGTGGAACGTTGGAATGATACACCGGCCAGATTATACAAGCCCTAGAGATTGCTGGCGGTTCCTGAATTAAAACCTACAGAAACTGGATATGGCATACCCATTAATTAATCAGTTGCACTGGGGGCTTCTAACGAGCCCGGTGCGTTTTGGACTTTGGGGTGAGCTGTACCTAATGTGTACGCTCCCGCCTCTCTGCGGCTACGATCTGCATTAACGTCGCGGGCTTGTCTAAAGTTAGTCGCGGGCGCTTTTCATTGCTGCCGTGCTCGCTTACCGTCCACGTATGTATTTATCGAGGGTATTATGACCCTCACTTGTAGCCGCACAATGCGTGCAAGGTTCGAACGCCTGAAGCTCGAAAGACAAAAATCAACGACGACGACACAGCGCTCGATATTCCGCACATAGTGCTAGATACAACGACGCAGTAGAAAAAAAGGGCTAACACTAGCCTATATGGCTATATATTGTGGCTAGCACGACACGCGACGTCCAACTGACTCATTTACGGGCTGGTAGCAGCTCCCGCTCAGGACTGGGACACGCCGACCAGCAGACCGCTGCTCTGTGAGAGCGACTTCGGCCAGGCCCACGCCTTACATAGTAGCCAGGTCATAAGCTGTGCAGTGGTCTCTTTCCTACACAGTCACGCATAACGTTGCTCATAAGCCTCGGCTTATCGCGCCTATTTCAAAAGGGGGTCGGTTCTAATTTTGCAGCCAAGCTCTTCATTAGTAGTCAAGGTTCAGCTGTCAAGCTCATCGTCCATAGTCGCGTGGCAGTGCACTATTTCCACCCCTGTAAAACATGTACGTCCTCTGATGTTTGGTTACTCATAGGCTCGTAGCACCTGTGAGGGTGTCTGCTTCATGTGCTTCAACGAACATTCCAAGGGCCACTCTCGCTCAGAGAGCCTGTGGCTCGTCAGAAACATTACGAAATATGACGGGCACCGTTTCCTGTCTAGCATCTACCAAACTCGGCCCACCCATCGTGAAATCAAACCGTCCCACAATCAAATCGGATGCTAACTCGATAGCCCCACGCCCTCTATTAATCCGAAAGACCCCTCGGACACTTGATCTGTCCTACGCCACAGCACTTGCTCTGATCGAGCT
Organism: Cristatella mucedo; assembly: GCA_009760855.2. NCBI lineage: Eukaryota > Metazoa > Bryozoa > Phylactolaemata > Cristatellidae > Cristatella > Cristatella mucedo. Next base: position 1,698,529 of record WPIO01000048.1, on the reverse strand, counting down.
GGTATAATTACTGAGCGAACATTTGTAACACGATTACTTTCCGCCCCATTGACCTCTAGGTCAGCAAATCTCCCAACGACTTGCAGCCGCATCTCCCAAGAGTTTCATTTTAGCTTTCCTAGTCATCAAGTAGTCTGGCGCTATACAAACGCTTCGATGCCTCTGTAATCCGGTCAGGGCTTATGAAGTTAGCGCCAACAAACGATAAACCCAAGCCGGTTTTAACTACCATCAAGCATTCTTGTTCGTACATTTTTCCTCGTACCAACCGGGCGAATCTGCGTATTAGTGATGGTAGGACTAACACATGCCCGGGTGTTTTCTGTCCCCTGCCATCAACCTCTAAAAGTTTCCCCACCCTTATTGCTGATTGCTGTTATCCCCTGATGCGTATTTTAGATGCGGATAGCCTCTTCTAAAATCACCAGCTTCGCCGCACTCTAGGCAAGGAGAGCTTATTTTCCGTGACGTCGAGGTGAGATAATGCCTTCGTGGCCTATCCCTCTTTCGGAGGCTGAGCGTGCACCCCTGGGACCACTTTTAAACCTCCAAGGCACTCTACAGTCCCGTTGAAAGTTATAATAATAATAATAATGCACTTGATAAAGCGCCCTCAGAGAACTAAATCTCTTTCTAGGCGCTTTACATTTGCTGCAAAGGGAAATGCAATTGAATGGTGAGTAATATCATGCTTGATAAACAAGCAACATGAATAACATGGTTAGGGGTGACATGCGCAGGGTCAGCATGCAAATGTGGTTAGTGGCAGCATGCACAGTGTCAGCACGAATAAGAACATGAAGGACGTATCAGAGTCACACATTAAATGCTGTCCTAAATAGGCGTGTTTTTAAGTTGATCTACTTCATTACAATTAAAGCAGTGATACACCGGCTACTTGCCTTTCGCCTCTTCTCTACGAACAGCATAATCCATCAGGGCATTAGACCTCCAACCTTTTTCCGCCAATCATTAATTGTATCACCTCCCCTCTTTATTAAATCCGAAACCTTTGCAGCTCGACTCAAATTCTCGTCCATTACCAACGCCTCTTCAGGTGTGGGAATTTTCCCAATAATATGTACTGCTCCAGAGAGTGATCGTTCAAAGCCCTTATAAAAAACCTGAGAAGAGAGCCAGCCCTTTCATCGGCAGTTGGGTGCCCCCTTTTCGCTAGCATCTCTATACATCGAGTGTCAGCTCGCTCTGCGTCTCGCCCTTCCGCCTTACCCTTCCTTAAAAGCTTTTCCCTACACTGGTTCACGTTAGCCTAAACGTCCGAAGCGGGCCTGCGGTACATGAGCCATATTTCCATAGCTTCCTATATATGATTAGGACAACGCTAAGACTTTTTCGATGAAACCCATTAAATATGTAGCAGGCTGTGAGGCCTTCTCAACCTCAGACCAGCCATACGAGGCAGTAATATACTCGCATTGGTTTCAGCAAACCTCCCACTTTACCGTACCGTCATAAGTAGGTAGAGCTTTGGCCATTTTGCCTGAGGCTTGTGACAGGAAGGTAAACTCTTCAACGGACCTGGCGATCGGCAGATGGTCTAGATCTAGCCTTGTCGTCGCCGACGAAGGCTGAGCTAGCTGTTGATATTTAGAGTTAGCTGGACCACCTGCCAGATTAGGATTACCCAAGTTACTCGGGCGCAACTAATATCCCACTGGTAACTTTTGGGGGTCGCTGTTAACCAAACCGACTTTCCCATCTCTTACAAGGTTAGGGCTAGCCCAGGGACAAGCCGCTAATAGTCCCTATGGAATCGGGGGGGGGGGGGTTAGTCTGCGAGCGGCGGCTCTAACTGAGCGCAAGTTTGAATGGTCGGTGAACGCACCGAAATTTGTCTACGCAAGTTTGATACCTCCTCAATTAGCGCAGCTATATTTGGTTTTTATTAGACCCGCGTCGTTCTCGTGGCGCTCAATGAGCTGCTATTTTTTCCTTCTGGGGTATTGACGACCGCCTCCAAAAATACCAACAGCTTTCTATTGCCAACAAAAAACTCCATGAATTCCCTATTCACTTGCTGCGGCTGAGCGAGCATATAAAAATTTGAGACGTCCGAAACCAAATCTTTTCCAAACCCTCATCTATTCTAGACGGCACATGCTTGGCGGCAGCGTCCACTGTCGGAGTCTCAAGCGCCGGTGCAGCTGCACCGTCGCTTTATCTTCCGTAACGGTCAGCTAAAACTGATCAGCATCCCCAGGTGCCGTGTCTCCCGTCGGTTCCGACTGCGTGTCAGCGTCAGCCAACTTACTATTTTGGCTACTAGTCGCCATACTGGATCTCGTCGCACGGTCAGCCATTGAAAACAACAGGGCGAAACACAAGTACAGGTGCATAATAAAAAAAATCCTTAACTTCTGATACCAATATAGTGACCGCGGAACCGTCGCTGGTCCGGGTAGCGGCAGAACGCGTGCAATGTTCCAAGACCTGAAGCTCAAAATACGTCAACGACAACGATACAGCGTTCGATGTTCCGCGCGCAGTGGAACCAACGCCGTAGTAGAAAAAGCACAAACGCTATTCGCTATGATATATATATATATATATATATATATCAGCAAATGTAAAGCGCCTAGGAAGAGATTGAGTTCTCTGAGGGCACTCTATCAAGTGTATTATTATTATTATTATATCCGCGGATACGACGAGCAAAAAGCTAGCGCTCAGCGCTCTTACTCACCGACCAGCAGACTGTTGCTTTAAGAGAGCGACTGCGGTCAGGCCCACGCTTTATATAACAGCCAGGTCATAACTTATGCAGTAATTTCATTCTTAATAGTAATATAAATAATAAAAATAACGCATCTGTATAGCAACCCCATAGGACTTAATCTATTTCTAGGTACTTTACATTTGCTACAGAGGAAACATGATCGAATAGTTAGTGGCAGCCTGCTCAGTGACAGCAAGCATAACGCGGTTAGAGATGACATGCACAGGGTCAACGTGCAAGTACGCTTAGTGGCAGCGTGCACAGTGTCAACACGCGTAAGCTTACAAAGTACGAATTACGACCCACTAAATGCCGTGATGAATAGGTGCGTTTTTTAGCTTCTTTGTGAATACATAATACAAGGTTAAGGAAGAGGTTCGTGCCCCGTCTTAAATTTGTCTGTTATTATATGGCGATAAAGAAAAATCTAGGTATATATTATATATGTGATTATTTTATCGCCGTGATATTTTTGTATGGGCCGATAGCGTTTATGGCCGCTGGTTTATGGGTCATGCCGGTTTATTGGTAAATGGTTTTACGAGGGTGAGTCATAGTCTTCACAGGATTGGTAGTGGGAATGCGGGGCGCAGGAGTGAATGGTCGCATGAGCCGTCGCGCAGCGAGCCCAAAATACACAGCGATTCGTGGACGTTTTGTGTTTACGTGCTGTGGCGTGCTCGCTGTCGGGGTGTCAAACTACAATATATATATATCTGTATATATTACAATTTTTTGTGGTTTTGATCTGGTTTCGTGGCTATTATGAACATTTGTTGATTTTTTAAGAGAACTGAACTTTCCTCAATCTTATACACACACACACACACACACACACACACACACACACACACACACACACACACATATATATATATATGTAGAATTCATTTGTATAGCACCCTAAGATAAATTTAATCTCTTTACAGGCGCTTCACATACGCCACGGAGCTCGAGCCCACGACTCCGGTGTGACTTTGATTTGACCCGCATATTTAACACTGGGTCAAACCAAATAATAATAATAATAATAATAATATTGCACTTGATAAAGCGCCCTCAGAGAACTTAATCTCTTTCTAGGCGCTTTACATTTGCTGCAAAGTGATACGCAATAGAATAGTAAGTAAAATCATGCTTGAAAAACAGACAAAATGAATAACATGGTTAGGGGTTACATGCACTGGGTCAGCATGCAAATGTCGTCAAGTCTATGATGTCTTGACACCGACCGGAAGTGAGCTCCAGGATCTGCGGGCATACGAACTAAAGGCTCGGTCTCCAAAGGATTTGAGGTACGTACGAGATGTAGCCAAACCACTTGATTCAGAAAAGCGCTTATTCTATTTGATGATTAGATCTAACAGGTAGGCTGAAGCCAAAGAATGAAGGGGCCTAAAAGTGAGTGACAGAACCTTGAAGTCGATGCACTGCAGGTCTAGGCCACGGAGCCATTCGTGTACATGTCATGAACGTTGTTGAATGGCTGTAACCCTCTGTTGTTCTCAAATAGACTTGTCTACTTTAAGCATACCTATGCTCTCGCGCATCATACCTGCTACGTGACAAATTCGATATTGCCATTGACTTTGAAACATGGTGAATGCGAGTCCGTCATCTTCGAGTGCATGCATGTCGCCTAACTTCGCCAAGCTGCGACCATAGTGCAGTTGCTGAATCAACGTGTTGTAAAAGCAAACGCAGGACTTACTGTGCCGATTCAAAGTAGCTTAAGTGTTCGCTGCCTTTGAAAAGTTTGCCAATGGGCGTATGCATCCAAGAGAAGCTGGACACTGGAAGCTGTCTGTTAAATATACACCGCCGACTGTCGAACTGAAATAAAGGCAGACAGGACCGGGTTGCTGAGGCAATTCCAGTACTGAGCATGACAAGACTAAGCCGCAATTATGGAGTTCTGCTCGCCCTTGTTGTTTTCACTACCCTGCATTCCAGTTAGAGATTGTTTCTGGCATTAAGGTAGCCCTGCGGCTAAAAGCACCCTTCTGCCTCCAGCCTAGTGACGTGCTAGCGGCCTGAATCTATGACAAGACAACAGCTCTCGCGACGCTTTGAAGTCCAGCTCGTTGAAGGGAAGGCTGTTGTATCTAAAGCGACAGCTTCGAATGAGGCGCTTGAAAAATCAATCGCAGAAATTTGCGTTAGAGCCTAACTAGGTGGAGAAAACGAATGCCGACAGCCTGCTGTGGCAGGCAGTCGGATTTTTTCTTTTCTTCTTCCGGCCGATGGCCGCCTAAATTTAAGGAGCAGCGAAACTGCGTCCAGCTAAACGAGCCAGACTGTGACTGGTATCCGTTATTCACGGCTCCCGAGTAACGAGTGCTAGTAGCACGTGTGCGGTAGGCGACGGCCAAGGCCGCACGAAAGCAGACACCGTGCGCTAGGCTGGAGTTATGCTTCCGTAGTTGGCCTTTGTATTTGAGCAAATTTGAGCTCCAGGCCACCCTGTCGTTGGTGTGTGTCACGGCCTTTGTTGAACTCCTGTAATCCTCCATTGCATTCGGAAGGCTTATTTTTACGTTGCGGATATGGACTTGTAATTTTTAAGATACGAACGCTACTCGTCGCTGTCGTTTTCCGCTACTGTCGACATATCTGCGTGCATTGGCGCTGCACCTGCAAATCACTAGCCGCGGTATTACAGGATTATGGGCCGAGATAGTACAGGAGGTAAGTAGCTCGTTCTTCACCACAAAGGTCGTGGGTTTGAATCCAGCTGTGCTCGATCCTGTCTTGCCAACTGCAAGCGGTGGCGATAGCCATTAAGGCTCTTCTAAAAGCTATACAAATAAAGCTGTTGAATGAGCTAATATCTATTTATTCGCTCAAGGTTCGGGCGTCACCTGTACTCGTCGCGAGTAGGCTGAGACTAGCGCCGTTATGAGTGCTGTGTTTACGGCCCAGTGCTGTCCGGACGTGGAAGCAGCACACCACGCGTTTGTAACGAGGTGCCAACTTCACCGGTAGCGGTCAAGTTCCGGTCAGCAATAGCACTAGTTACAAGTGCTCCGCATGCGGCAAATAACTTAACTTAATAGTGCTGAAGCTGCGGCAGCCTCTTGATACTGCCAGGTTCTTCCGAGTTCCTCTCATCGCTTCGCTCATATTTCGGCCTTATAGAGAATTCGCAGCAAGCGCGAGAAGAAGATGATGGTTCCCTGTCGGCATTTGGCAGCCGAGTTTCAATCTTCAGAAGAGTGCTCTACAGGTGTTTTAGCCACCACCGCCCCCCCATTCTTTGATGCAGATGCAGCAACTCGCAGGCTTGGAGCCCAACGCCGAAACGATTCTAGCCGAGACTCGCCGCCGGCGTCGTCTTTTTCTACCAGCCATTGCTACCACCACGCTGCTAGCTTTTACGTAACCGCCACTACGTGAGAGCGGTCCATCGTTGCCGGCTTCTGTTCGAATGTGATCCGTGGCACGGAGCCAAGCTGCCAAGCCGCTAACAAACACTTCGATTGCAGGCAGCGGCTCGCCTAGCCTTTCAGCAAGTTCGATGACTCAGCTTAACGACCGCTTACTGCTCGACGCTCCTTTGAGTTACAAGGGGACGGGCTTGGCAATGGAGCGAGCCAGCTGGAGCCCTAGCAGTGACGCAATCGATGCAGTTGGCTGGAAGCCGATAAAGGTCATAGCCTCTCAGTTCGCATGACCCGTCGTCCGCACAAAGCCCGCAACGGTCCGCTCAGCCGAGCTCGTGGCTCGAACGTTTGAAAGAGTGCTCGCTCGCGGCTATTTACTGCACAGACCGGCGACTAGAGTACTGGATTGCTGCCCTCGCTACCACATTAGGGGGCTAGCATAGCAAACAGGCTATCAAATTGTGCAATAAACTTCAAGGTGGCTCCTCTACCAATAGCCCAACCTCGTGCAACTTAAGCGAGACTTTCGAGCGGTCGAGCGACCTCTACGCGACCGACAGCACCCCGCCCCCCCGGCCCCGCCGCCAGATTGAAAGCGAGACTCGTCATACCGGTTCCCTTCAACTACTGGACGATTTTACGCTCTCATCTACCGCGGTAAATGACCAGTTGGTTCGGGGCACCGCCAGGGCTTAATTGAGATTCAGAAAGCAAGCTACGAGATACCCTCATTCCTAACCCAGAGCCATCGGGTCGAGCTAGCAAAGGTGGCTCGAGTATTCAAAGCCGCGATGGCACACACTGGGTAAGGCGGTTGCTTTTCACGACCTTGTTCCCGAGGTCGTGGGTTCGAATCCTGTGGTGGGTGATGCTTTATCGTCGCTATAAGCGGTAGTGAGAGCCATAAAGGCTCTTCTGTCGCTATGCAGAAGAGGCTGTTGAATCATGATAGCCTCTAAACTCTAAAGCGTTGAGAGGCTATCAAACTGCTTTGCCTGCAAGGTGCCCTCCAAAGCTAATGATAAAAGATTAGTGCGGCGATCGTCTATTTCTCACTTGAGCACAGAGAAGTCCAACTCGACCGACGTAGTGTTGGCGAAAACGGATGCCAATCCGCAGCAGAACTGACGCAGGTGTTTGTATAAAGATTCAGGTGAGAGACGTTCAACTTCATCCCAAGCAGCATTGAAATCCGTCGACTGGGCGTGCCTGGCAACAGCCGCCTTGATGGCCGCGCTAGCCACAAGATGGCATTTCCCCTGCTCAACAGCCTCAACCATAGACGCAATCCAAAACTGGGCTAGGCGATCGCGGTGAGGATCGAGGACACAAGAATGGAAGTCACGCGAACGAAGTGCGAGCAGCTCAGCAGGCATCGCCGGAGGTGCCTCACAAGCTGCCGCATTATTAGAACTGTCACATTCCGCTTGGTCTTGCACCATTCGTTCAACCATGCTCACCATAAACGTGCCTAGTTGTGTGACAACGTCACGACGCGACCGTTATTGAACACATTGAGTTGGTCGCGGAAGAATGTACCCCGGTCCTCAGTAAATTCTTGAACCGAGTGAAACGGATTACTAATCGTCCAGCTCCATTGCATCTGCAGCATGATATCCGCCCGTTAGGTCAATTGTGAATAACAAAGATAGATGGGCAATCAGCTTCTCGATCTCGGAACGTTGCTGGGCGATGATGAGATCTCGCAACTGCAGCTTGATGAATGTAACGTTGACAGCCCTGCACACAGCTGCAACCACTGACGCTGTAATCCACTACTCCATGCCCGGTGCACCATCAAATTGTTTCTCCTGAACAAGCTGGAAAAGTCGAATGCGGTGTTGTAGCAGCCACGACAAAGAACTGCCCACGTGGAGCCAACGTTTGGTAAGCTTCGGACATGTAGAGCGAATCTCCGTAATCAAGTTCTCTTGGCGACGAAGATGAGTAATAAATGAGTGGACCTGCTTTACGAAGTCACCATCATCGATGTCGGCAAAGCCTTTCTTCATGACCAAGTCTGTCTGATGCTGCGGGCACTAAACGCACAAGACACGATGGGCAGCTTCCTGCTCAAGAAGAGTAACGACACCGCCGTGGCGTCCAGTCATCGTATTCTCCCGATCTGACATGACGCCAAGTAGCTTCTGGCGCCAAACCGACAATACGGCTTCAACGACTTTGACAATAGCAGCGAACTGGTTGACCCCTGGGTGGTGTCCAAACGCAGGAATAAGACGCAAATCAACATTGGCCGGAATCCCGAAATAGGCAGGCGTGGGCGCACAGATATGTAAGACAAGACAGCGTTCGAGGTGCAGTCGCAGGCAAATGAGAATGCCCAAGTGAAAGTGTCACTCAGAAGATAAGAAATGCGTTGAAGCGAAACAGCAACCATGAGACGCACATCGTTCGAAAGCATATGCCTGGTCACACCCGTCAATTTGGGATTTTTGGTCAACTCCTGGTGATGACGAATTACAGCCTCAGTCTGTCGGAACGATAGGCCAACTGAAACATGCTTAATCGCCAACAAAAACCTCGGTGGATTCGTAACGACGACCTTGTAGCGGCCGTCGTTCTGAATCTTGAACTGAGACAAAGCCTTTGACAGCGATTCTTCTTCGACGTCGTCGTGTCAAAATACACCACCGATCGACTTCTCTAGAACGGGAGCATCGATGATGAGCTCCGGCTTGCAGCTAGTATGGTCGAAAGTAAGAATGCAGCGTGTTTCGATGTTCTGGTCGATTATCAAAGAAGGTCTTCTTCGCCTCTGCCGATGCAGCCTTGTAATCGGTTCAATCACAGTAGTGCTGCTTCTCCATATGGCTGCGATAGTAGTCCTTCCTAAGCGGATGCTGGGACAGTTTGATATGCCGCGTACGTTTGAGCTTGCGAGTGGTGCCGATACCCGTGTGGACGTCTTCGCGCCCAAAGAACTTTCAGAACTTGCACTGCACAGATACGACGGCATCATGTGGATCTCGGATAACGATCTGAAGCCCATATCCGAGTTCATCCGCTGTGCAGCGTCTGCAACCTTTGAAATGAACGACATTTTTGTCATCGAATCTCTCCCACATTGCTCCCACACTGTCCCGACGGGCAAATCACACTGACGCACTCCCTCTTAAATTCGGCGTCAGGTGGCCCCCTTATTTTCGGCAAATTCGGCGTGCGGCCTCCAAACGCCGAATTTAAGCCGGACTGAATAGACCTGAACAGACAATGGTGAGTTGTCAGTCAGCCTCAGCTCCGCCTCTCCCTGAATAAGCGGAATGTGGTTGACCAAGTGACGGTCGGCTGTACGTCTACGATGCCTCTCTTCCGTGGTTCAAGCTGGGCAGACACTACTCCTTTAATCAATCCTTATTCTCGCCCTCAGCATTGACAGTGCTAACATTAAATGACGATTTCTGGCTGCAGCACCGAGTTATCCATCTGGCATACTCCCAGCCGGCTGCCTAACGGAGCCACGTCTAGCGAATGAAGCACGCCCTTCGTCGAAGTCGGGTTTCCGAAGCCGTCCCGTGCGAGAAACCGATAGCGACACGTAAATAAATTATCTTGAAACGAGTGCTCGCTTATATTAGGTTGATACCGAACTAATTAAAAATGCCATAGCGATTAATGCAATTTGATAAATGCTACTTTGTATTTGATGAGAAAGTTTCAACGCTAGCTCGATTTTTTGCAACTGCATTTTTGTTTTTTGCTCTAGCTCATTTTTACTTTGTGTACATTTTAGGGCATTCAATTTGCATTCTTCATGCTTCTACCCTTTCGTGTGGCAGAGTCACCCCACTTCATAGCGCGGAGAAAGAACGTTATGCCCCCGCGAATTTTGCTGGCGACTCATCCTCAGTCTCTTTACTCCAATATCGGCCAACGGGTATAAAAGCAGCTCTGACCTATTCTGTAACTGTTGCTGTATGTTGCCTCATTCTGATTACTGAATGGCTATTCATTGTTTCATTGACGAACAATTACAGCTTTATCCTGGTCGTTAGAGTTCAATTCTTTCACAGGCAGTAGGTCCAGATTTATTCTTGACCACCGAGACACAAATGGCGCATGGTGGCCTGTTTGGACTGATCGAAGACAGGGAAGTTAGCTAACCTACTGTCGTGCGAACAAACGACACTTACTGGTCACCTATAAATTATTTTCTTTGGTAGAAAGTTTACTGTTTTGGAAAATCAAGACCGGCGACAGCATATTAACGTGACTATGGAATACTTCTTCTTACTTGAGGTTAGCTTAGTTTGTTTGATTTGCTTGTTTTGCTTGATCTTAAGGTATATTTTCATACTATTGACCACCGAGTCCTTCTCGAGCGCCTCTCATCTTGCCTGGGCATCACTGGCAATGCACTACAATGGTGTATGTCCCACCTCAGTGGGAGGCTCCGGAGTATTGATGTGACAGGAAAAAGATAATCCGAGAAACTACTGACGTATGAGGTACCTTAGGGCTCCTTCACGTGGCCATGGTGGCGGCGGCGGACGCATTCGCACGAGCGACTTGACTAGTAAACCCGAGCTTAGGCCTGGTATAGCTCAGTTGCTAGCGAAGGATTTTTCACTACATTCAAATGAACCACGGAATCGGATCAACGCATTTTAAGCTACGCTCTCGATCTTCAGAATCGGGCTTTAGCCCAAAAACCAGTGAGATTTCATTCCGAGCTGTCGCCGCTGGTCCTCAGAGTACGACGCTGCGGCGGCATCTTCAACCGCTTCTGAGCATAGGGAGAAGAGCAATCGTAACAGATTTACACAGTGCTACGTTCACTGCGCCAACGTGCAGCCCGATATCGTGCTTACTCCTTATCGGCCGTCAGAACTAATCTGAAAGGGCGAACAGCGTAAAAACAGCTCACTGACTGCGGTCGCGATCCCTACACTAGAGTGGGCATGTGGAAACCGAATCAGAGGTGCAAAAGTGAAGCCAGTGGATTTGAGAGAAAACTGCTCAGTGTGAAACTAACAGAAACTGCTTTTGAAAAAAATACCTACCCGAGTCTTAGATGCAACTGGAGCCCAGCCATTTCAGTCTTCTGAGCGCGTCTTATGCTTTTTTGCTTTCTGGGGAAAAAGCTGTGCAGAATATACGAACGTTGTTGGTGGGAACATGCACAGTGTCAGCACACATAGGCACACAACAGACGAATCACACGGAACCACTAAATGCTGTGATAAATAGATGGTATTTAGCTTCTTTTTAAATGTCGTAAAGTCAGGGAATGTGGCACTGCCAGTCAGAAGTGAGTTCCCGGCTTTTGAAGCGTATGAACTAAAGGCACGATCTCCACAGGATTTGAGGTAATAATAACACACACATTTGATAAAGCGCCCTGAGAGAACTCAATCTCTTTCCAGGCGCTTTAAAGAGGTTCGTTTGAGGTGTAGGTAAACGAGTCAATTCAGAAAAGCGGGTGATACGACGCTTAGCCTGGTGGGGAGTAGATTCGATAGGTAAGCTAGAGCCAAAGAATGAAGAGATCTACAGTGGAGTAAAATAACCTTGAAGTCGATGCGTTGCTTGACTGGGTGCCAGTGAAGGTCGGCGAGAAGTGGTGTGATGTAACAAGTGCAAAACCCACGACAGACATGCCTCGATGAAGAGTTTTGCAGACAACGGCACCCGATAATTGGAATACCTTTTCTTTCCCTCTCAAATTAGTAGTTTTTATTGAATAATTCCCAATGAAGACCTATCAAAAACGTCTTTTGTTTTCAAGCCAAATACGTTATCGGTCGTATTGCACACATAGATACTACAAAGCCGTTGCCACAATTACACATGGGTTATGTTTCTTTTGTGCACGGGCTTTGCTTCTGCTGTCTGCTGCGACATATTCCGTCCATATGACTTTTACTCGACGAGATTAATATCTTTGTAATGCCGGTCCATTAATATGGATAAAAGCAAAAGATAACTTCAAGCTAATCTAAATCTTACAGCGAATTTCCCTAAGAATAAGCTCGTGTGAATTTAGGCATGAAAAGGCATCTGTCTTGGATATACAAGTGGCCGTTAAAGCGAACCAGTAAGTACTAATTCCCTGTGAGCAATATATCGTACCTAGTTTATCGTGGTTAATCAGTTTCAGACTCTACCGTGGTAAGTGAATTTTCTCAAAGTAGGATTCTTTATTTATAAATAGAATGTTTTCGTAGTTAGAGAATAGAAAACCTGTCCAAGACCCTCGAAATGTGGTTTTTATCCTTATTAGAACCACCGTGGGCATTAAATATAATCCTTAGCCACTACTGTTACTGTGTTATCCAATATATTAGACACAATAAGATATATTAGAAATCAGAAATATAATATTATGGTTATCAAGCATGATATTACTCACCATTCAATTGCATTTCCCTTTGCAGCAAATGTAAAGCGCCGAGAAAGAGATTGAGTTCTCTGAGGGTGCTTTATCAAGTGCATTATTATTATTATTTCACATTTAGTTACACACATAAAGACAGTTCGTGCACAAAACCACTAACCAATGAAAATCACCAACTTGTTTGATGATGAGGCGGTGAAGATAAAGAGATGTACTGAACAGCAAAGAAGAGCAATGTTACTGTTCCTCTAAAGGCACGACTTAAGTAAGGGAGTCTTCAGGTTGTGCAGTATCTTCAGCAGGTGCATCATTTTCTACTTCAGCGTTTCATGCGAACAATAATTTCAATTTTAATTAATTTTAATACTGTAATGTAATGTATTTCCGTTCGTAACTCCAAAAAGTCATAAAGACCATGTAGGTGTTACGCAGGAGAGTTTTGTATAGCGCACTCACAGCCTAAGTGGCTTTCGGTATGCATTCGGTAGCCAACAGACTTCGTCTCACGCAGCAAAGAGAAAGTGGTAAGCGTAGAATAGTCAGGAGAGCAGTTGAGGTAGTGAGTAGCATGGAAGTAGCAGCTCAGGACCGCTGAAAAGGACGAGCTATAGTCGGCAGTAGGAGAGTAGTTGTCGTTGCCTAAGAATTTTGGAAGCGAGTTCCACAGTCTAGGTCCTGCAGAGCTAAAGCTTCTGTCGCCAACGGTCTTGGCGTATAACTGACTTAGACAACCAAGTGTTTATCATTTTCACTATCTTGATACACTTTTTAATGAATATGCATGTATTTAAAAAAACCGCGATTGTGTGAAGCCGCGAAAGTTGAAGCACAGAGTGGCGAGAGACGACTATAAACATAATAGTATCAGTAGTTAAAGCATTTTTCCTGGAAACCGAAGATGGCAGGTTCCAATGCTGCAGGAGGTAAAATTTCTTTTATTCGTAGATTCCACCCGCCTTCGGGTAATATTAGCGATTGGCTAAACTGACAGTAGTAAGACTTATACAATGACAGTAGTCGAATACATTAATATCAACGCACAAGCGCTGATTTTGGACTTAATGAAAACTTGTGGTATCAACTTAGGGGTTGAAACAGCAAAATCCAAAGCTGAAGGCTGTCGCTCAACATGTAACGTTCAACTTTTCATTGATCTTCATCAGGCAAGGCCATAAAGACAAGTAGTATCAGCCCCAAAGATATCTGGCCCATCTGAAGCTACGCCTCCAAGGGAGGGACACATTTTTGCAATACAACTGGAGTTTTTTACCCCAATTTCCTCAAAACCTTACCGTTCGCTCCTTGTTTCTTTCTTTTGTGAGTGGCGGCCCCTTGCAGTAACTTTGGTGCTCTATAACATCATATTCCCGTTTGAACCATCGTTTTCTAGCTAATGTTCCAACCCATTCAGCGGTCATCGCAGTGGAGGTCAAGGAGTTATCCTTTTTCACTCTTGCCAAGCTGGTGTGGTCCAGCGGTTAAGGTGCTCGCCCCGACCCTTGTCTAGCTGAAGTCGTGGGCGCGAGCACCGTGGCACACGGGAAGCGCCTGAATAGAGATTAAGTTCTCTTGGGGCGCTATACAAATGAATTATATTTTTTGTTTTAATAAATTGTCAATATACCTAATATAATTATTCTGCTGGTTGAAACCAGCCTGGCGATTCCGTTTCCTTCAAATATAGCTATTTACTATTCGCTTGCTCTGCATCAGCATGCATTAAATGTTATTTAAAGGCGCTTCTACTGTTGCACTTCCATAGATATTACTCTATTGCTGTATATAAACCTCATTATTTGGAGCGGCACAATTTGCGCCATATGCACCAACCTGTTGTCCACACAAAAGGAAACCGGAGAATTTCACAATCTTAACAATCTGACCGCAGAAGCAAATTTTGCGGACCAACGGCTATTTTCTTTGCATTTTAAGTGTAAGGGATTAGAAAAACACACTTTGTACGCAAGAGAAAAATACATTTTAGTCTTATAACTAGCATTCTCCGCAATTACCTGAAAAGCTTTGCAGATGGGTGAAAAATAACGGCGCGGTTGGCGCCTCGAAGAAAGCTAACGAGTTGCTGATGCTGCTTAGATACGCGCAGATATTCCCAGGGCTGCGAAAACGGCAGCGATAAAGATTTTCCATACTTAAATATGATAGGTCTTTGTCGATAGCGTAGACCAAACTATTTCATAGCCCTAATGAAACTCGTGTTTACTGCACCAACCTGTAGCGTACTTCTGTATTGAATGAAGCGCAATGCATAACTGCCTTAATTTAAACGCATTCCATAATCTGGCTGATAGCATAGCCGTGATGGCACACTAGGTAAGCCGGTTGCTTTCATGACCTCGGTCCCGAGGTAGTGGGTTCGATTCTTGTGGCGGGCGATCCTTTATCGCCACTGCAAGCGGCGGTGATAGCCGTAAAGGCTCTTCTATCGCTACACAAAAAGAGGCTGTTTAAGCAGCTGAGATTTCAATGATTTAGCCGCATACACTCACAGCGTCCAACGTTGGTGTGGCACGTTCACCATTAATAGCAACATCTAGTGTCGCGGCAAACAAACCGGCAGTATATCAATATTTTTGCGAATGTAATTTTATATTTGAGACAACTCTCACTTCCTGCAAAGAGGAACAATGCTCGAAAGTGGCTTATGCAGAAATTCTCTAGTGGCTTCGAGTCTTTTGCCAGGGTTCACCAATTGAGCATCGAGCTCTTGTAAAACGCGGGTGGTGCATAAAACCGTAAATAATTTAGAATTTAGCTATGTATATATATATATATATATATATATATATATATTTATAGTGCGATATAAACTGGAGAAAAACTTTGCAGAATGCTATAATAGAGCTGTCCGTTGTGCTCGTCGTGCTCTCTTCGCCGCGCGTTCTTGCTGCGGTCTTATATTCGTGCGTTACTCCCTCCCTGCACGCGGGCGCTCTCGCGCACAGGGCCAGCGAGCGCAGACGGCTACAGCGCGCCGCCGCTCTCGGCTGATCCGATTAGCGCATCTGTCGCCTCTCTTATCTCGCACGGCACTTGCTGCGCGGGAAGCTCTCGCGAAAATATAGGCACGAAAATTGTCGAGATGCCCGCAAAAAGCTCAAGTGACCTTGCTTGCAGTCCCGTATTCTATGCAGTGCTGCAAGTTCAGTGCAGCGTCTTCTGAACTAAAGTTCTCTGCCATGAACTTGGCTTGTACTGCTGCACGTAATTGCAGAGGAGTGACAGATGTCGGTGAACCGCACGCCTCACAGCAAACGGTAAAGAGTGGCAGATGGCACCCCGATATGCGCATGTTATGGCGGCGGTAGCTGCTCACGGCAGCAATAGAGAGCACCCATCCCACGATAAAACGAGTCCGTTTTGTTATTGTAGACCGGTTCATTTAATCGCCGCGGAGAGGCGCGGGTGCATTGTACCAGCTGTAGCGCACAACTCATTCAAACGCACAGCGTCCAACTGCTCGAATCGAAGCCCAGAGTGCAACTGACTAGTTCAAAGGTCAAAGCGCAAATGATTAGGTAGGACTTATGACGTATCCAGTTCCTACAGCTTGAAATGCCAGAGCAGCTAATAATCGCCAAAGCTTTCATAACAAGGCATACATAGAATTTCACCATTTCATTAAACAAATTAATTCGGGAGGGGCTGCATCTCCATTAGCTTCCTCTAAGCCGCTAGCCACCTGCATCCGTTTATAGCCGTGTCCGTTACGGGCGGTGCATTCCTCCAAAAAAAACTTCCACCCTAAATTACAATAGTCACTAATTA
Source organism: Cristatella mucedo (assembly GCA_009760855.2). Lineage (NCBI taxonomy): Eukaryota > Metazoa > Bryozoa > Phylactolaemata > Cristatellidae > Cristatella > Cristatella mucedo. The sequence goes on along the minus strand of WPIO01000048.1, from coordinate 1,682,268 downwards.
AACTGAGTGATGCATGTTCGCTTCATCTTTATTTCCTTAAGAGTGAACATTATTTCATGCTTTCTTATGACTTAGACTGGCCACAACTTATAATTTCTTATACCACAGAATGGCCATAATTTCGCTCAAAAATGGCATATGTGGCCAGAACAATGACGCAACGCCGAACGCCCGGCGGAGTAGGCAAACCCCGCTGCTTGCCCAGCGGCGCAGCCGACTGGCGAAGTAGATTCAGTGCGCGTCTACTCGCGATAAGTAGCCCACAGCGTTTCTGGCGCCATTCTATGCACCGTTACTAAGGGGTCGTGAGTTCGTGTCGTGACCCAGACCGATATGTAGCGCATACGTAGTGTTGTTTTCTGAACTTTATTTGCAAGAGCACGAGGTCACTGCGCGCCTAGTTAAGTTTAATTCCAACACTCCTTGCAAACACTCGGCAAGACGCGCGCACGGACCCTTACAGCTCACAGCCAGGGCGCCTGGCCCCCCCCCACAGAGGAAACAACTAGCAGCACCGGTTCAGGCTCCCAGTGGCTCCGAAGAAACCTTCTCCCGCCCCCCCGCCCCCGGTGCCCGGAACGCCGCGCTGAAAAACACTCGTCTGCCACACTCCTGGAAGCGTTCCTACTTCGCTCTCTAACTCTGGACGGGAGCGATCAACCACGTGCGCAAATACGACGTGTCGGTCGTGCGCCGTCCACCTTTCGAGCCTTCCGCCGCTCGTCCGACTCCCGGAACTTCTGCCGCCATTTGTTGGGGGGGGGTGCCTGTCCCGCTCCCCGCGTTGAGATTCTACGACTCAGCAAATACTTCACGTATCGGAGTGAAATGTGAAATGCGAGTTCAGCTCTGCGTGTGTAAAGTTAGGCAAGAAAGAGTTTTTATTTCGGCTGGATAATTTTTGCTATAATAATGGTAATACTAATAATAATGCACTTGATAAAGCGCCCTCAGATAACTCAATCTCTTTCTAGGCGTTTTGCATTTGCTGCAAAGGAAACATGATAGAAATTGGCCAAAATAGTTCATCTCAAAACGTGTTTATTGAAAACTCAAGCACTTTGATTTGGGAGTGTAATGTCGTTTCCTTTGTTGTTCGCCATAAAGATGGATAGAGCACACGGACGGATGTATACATCAAGCAATCAACGCCAGTAGTTTGATGTTCTATGATATCTCACCGCAAACAGCACTTCATCCGAAATGCTGAGCTACAGTAAAAATACTTAGCGAATGAAACATGTTTGGCATAATTTTGTCTTTAGCATGCTGCTTTTACTGCATGGCTGGATTTTGTATTTCGCGGCTATCCAACGATGTCCTGGTGTGCGTTTTTCGAAAGATCTACTTCTTCCTGCTATCCAGCTTTACAGTAGTGGTTCTGTACAATTGCAGTAGAATTTTCCCCGAGAAAAGAGCCCGGAGAGAAACGTAAAGAGCTCAGCTTATCGTGGGATTTTCTACATCCGATCTCTTTATTTGTAAGCGAGCAAGCTGTAGGCAGAACAATCGGGATCAGTTCTCGTCATAATGGGAAAAGAGGTCGAATGCCCAGATCAAGATTCGGCTAGGCATTGTGAAGTGACTTTCTTTAGATTCTTGTAGTCACTTTTAGATGTCTTTGTGGACTGAAGATTTGGTGAATAAAATAACCGATCTTCCTGTGCGGGGTATTGCCACGGCGGAGCATGAGTTTGTAGTAACATGCAATGGAGTTACTTTTTCGCAAAATGCTGATGTGATAGGCTAATGATTAATCTGCGAAGGTGCTGCTGATGGTGCTTGCATTGCAAGTCGTGCGATAATTGAAATGTCTCCTAACGTGCCTGTGAGGATCCCGGTTTCGGCAAGTGCAATGCTTTGATAAGCCATATGTCGTTGCAGATTCATTCCGACTGAGAAAACTGGCCGGCCGGTCGATTTCACGCGTTTTCCATTCTTTCTCTGACGACTCACCTACAAGATTTAGCCGACATGCGGGTTTCCTTTTGTGCGTCGTATTGTCTGCGTGGCATCTTCTGCGAGAGAGTAGGACATAGAGATTCCAACTTGGGTTGAAAGCAATGCCGTGATCTTCGCACCCCTGGATGTCAAACAACTTCTTGCGCTCACGACGATGCTAAGCTTGCTGAATCGGTGCGTGATAAATGCAAATGGACTGGAGTTCCTGGTTCGATTACCAGAAACCTAATTGCTCACTTCTCTTTGAAAGTATGCCAGTCGATCTATGCTTAGCTACGAAAGCTGCTAGATGTTGCCTAAATTACTCCTCATACAATCTACTGATTGACTGTATGGTAGGCAGGGATAGATTGATTATACTATGCCATATATTAACGTTCCAATGCGAAATTGACAGTGCAACAGTGCGTAGAGTTTAGCTTTACCGAGTGCCTTTACACTAATCGTGTTCTGCTTTTGCGATGGATTTAGGTATCGTATGATATATAGTTAAAACATAAGTTTATAACCCGTCTCCAGCACAGTGAAGTGCTAGTGTCCAGACATCACGAAAGCCGAGGGTTCAGAAGATTTATTGAAGCGCATCTCAATACAGCAATGACCTATAATTATGAACGTATAACAGATACACTAGAATTCCTACTGTAGATGATTATGTTTAGTTTTTTTTGTATATTAGCCTGGTCTAGGAAGGCCTTCATTCAAGAGGAAATGAAAGGCTTAACTGGTTAAATTGGCCAGTATATGTCAGCGCTGGAACTTATTATTGGTTCCTGAATTAAATTAAGAGCCGAATGCATCACAATCTAAGAATCACCAGAGTAACTTAAAAAAGCATTGATACGAAAAAAAATTGATATCTTATTGCGATGGCACTCTTTGTCATATGCACCCAGTCTCTACTGACAGTCTTGGTAGTCTCGATGATGTCGTAAACTCGACACTTTGGATTTCTCTCAGAGAACGTGCACCAGAAGACCATTCCTCTACGAAATCGTAGAGACGCCTTAAAATTAACCAAGAAATTTAAAAATGCACCTAGTAAAGCTCAGGCTTGAATGCAGTTTGAAGAATACAGGGTAAGACGCCGATCTAGCCAGGTTCAAATATTGCATCTGTGTCTGCACCAGGACAATTAGAAAAGCCAAGTTTTTTCATTCGCTAACGGCTGTCTTGCCTGTCGGACCGCTAATAAATTGCACGATGGTGAATAATGTGATTGACAATTCCAAGTGGTCTCACTCCCTGGATATTAGCTTCATGTATGATATAGTTTCCCTCAGTCTTTGATAAAATATTTTCGCTCATCCGTGCCTCAAGAAAGCCACCTCCAGCATTAATGCTTGGGCTGAGTCTAAACCGGTGACCTCCTTTAATACATTTCCCGAGCTCTCAGTAGATAAGGTGGTTGCTTTAATTAAGTCTAGTAAAAAAAGCTCGTCATCTGATACACTATGTCATTCCTCTTAAGCGAAACTATGATAAAACCGAACTCATACTCAGAGGACACCCTAAGCTTGCGGTTGAACGAGGAAACTTGGCTATTCTAATTGATGCTGCTGTACAACCAGCTATTGCATGCTAGGAATTTAGGTATCTTTTTTGATAACAGTTTAAAGTTTGAAAGTTTTGTTAAGAGAGCGCTTACAAGCTAGCCATCACTTTCGACCCCTGTCTAAGACTAGGTACTGTCTCCCACGGTGCCTTGCTAAAATTCCCACTAGCTCCCAATCTAGGCCGGACCGTTGGAGTAATTTCTCTTTGGCTGGACAGCAGAATAAAGCCAGTGTATCTCCTTAGATTCCAGAGGTTCAGCCACACCTGACCCATTTTGACAGAGCTGCAATGGCTCCCGGCTGATCGACGGATACAGAGCAACATTCTGACTCTAACCCGCAAGGCCCGGCATAATTCGGTACCTCCATGCCTAGCTTAACTGCTGCTCCTGCTTCAGCCTTCGCGTATCCTCATGTCCTCAGTGGACTATAAATCAGCCGTCTCATTCTTAGGAATGGCACCCGTTATGTGTGCTGGGTTTGGGGCAGACTAATTTTGTTCCGGAACCGCTGCAGCGGGTTTCTAACACTAAGCGCATACTCTTGCCATTAAATTTGCCAAAGCATCTCCGTCGCAGGCGAGGTAACTAGCACTGACCTGCAGCGCAGTGCTTGGCAATCGGGGCACGGACTCGTGCTCGTGGACCAGAGCTCGTCCGTGCCTCTCTTACTAACTGCCCTGCTCGCGTCGGAATCGTGTCGTGCCCTTGGGTCCCTGCGCCGAGGTAAGATTTCTCAACTTCACGACCAAGGTCCTGGATTCGAATCCTGCAGCAAGCAACGCAGAATTTCCTGAAGCAGTCAGGTGTGAAAGCCGCCAGAGCTCTTGTGCAGCAGCTACATAACCGAGGCTGCTAATTCAACTGTCCTTTAAGTCACGCCAAGTTGCGAAAACGAGATCTAAGCAGCGCCCAATTCCCACAATTCAGATATCCAAGCAGAAGCTGTCTCTGTGTGAATGAGTTGAATGAATCTGTATGTATGAGGCACTCGCAGTAATACCAAGTCGAGACACCGCTGACATTTTTGCTTCAGTGCCTCAGGCTCCCGAGTACAACTCGCCAGGTCCCGACTCCACGCGAATTCACACCCGAGCTAACCTCGCTTGACAGTAAGTGGGCATTTCGTTCGCTGCATAGTTCTCCCACAAACAAGTTAGACACTGATTGTGACGACCTGGCAGCCCTCGAAGGCGGTCGGCCATGCAATCTGTGACGCCGTGCTTAACGGTCGAAATGCTTAGCGGTCGGAACCTTGCTCTTTGCCATACATAAACCGATTTCCTTAGCAAATTGGCGTGCGTGATCTCGTGGTCAATCTTTGGCGAACGCTAATCATTGGCACCTAATTGACTCTCGTCCTTTGGAACTTGCACTTGCCAACTGCTGCGTCTCTGCCTCCTCGTTTAGCTTCGAAATGCGGTTTCACTTTGCTTGGAAACCGGCGGAATACGCTTCGCTTACGAAACGAGGAGCGAAAGAGCACTGGCCACCACACGAGAGCCTCGCTATGAGCGCCTCTCACGCAGCGAGAGCTGTCCTGTCGTCGTCTGTCTGTCCTGTCGTCCTGCGACAGCCGCGACCAGTCATCGCGTGATGAACGGCGAAAATATGCGCTCCGCTCGACTGCTATTTACACTCGCCGATTGCGAAGCTCGACGAGCGAAGGCGCCGAGCGACCGTCGTGCTTATCAGAACCCGGCGCTCGCCGCAGGGCCGCCGCCGCCGGCTAGTGCTTGACTCATCCTGACGAATCATCCATCTCCGCCTCCATGACCTGCTGTCGTCCAGAAGCAGCTGGCTGACCCCGCCCCTCTCCTTCCCCCAACGTTGCCGACCGAGCCAGCGACCTTAGATCAGCTATCGCTTTGCTGAAGCGTCAGTCGCATTAAGGAATACACCGCTGCTATAGGCGGTTGGTGATCCTCATGTTGATTAAATGCAACGTCGCAAGTATATTAAAGGATATTGGCGTTTGAGTTCCTCTCGAACACCCCCCCTTACGGGACCGGGTCGAAGGTCATGCATTTCTCCATAGCTGCTGCTCAGACTGAGAATTCTTCATTGTGCGTTCGCGGCTGCCGCTAGCTGGACGCGACTTGCTTGGGGCAATAAGGTGAGATACCAAATTGAGGCTGGCCTCATTAAAATTGGACCCAGCTTTCGTCGAATAGCAGGCTAGCGCCGTGGCAGGAGCCTTACTCCTCGGTAGCTCGCCGATTCCAGCTAAAAGGCAGGCTGCGATTCCTGCTACGGTAGCCAGCTAGGCTCCTGCTATTGTGGCTCCCCGATTCCCACAGGTTCAGCTAGGCTAGAGTGCTTTCTTTCCTGACTCGGTGACTAGCTCGCCTGCCTTCGACCCGAAGCCAGCGATCTCGTACGCCCGCTCGGTGCGCTGCCTTATCAGAGCGGAGTGGGCGGCGACCGAATGCGTCGCAAGCGTCTTCTTGCTGCTTTCAGTCGCCCACAGGACGTCCTGCCCTCGTCCGCCGATTGAATTGTGGCCGAATTTTGTGCGACTTGGGAATTGTAATTGCTAATTACTGTTGGCAAGTACTAGTGCGACCTAACGTCAAAGAAGATTATCCGCGTCTACTGCCTTGATGTCTATCGACTGAGCATACCGAGCTATCATTAAATCTGGATAGACAACTCCTGACTTGGTCGGAGCCGGCTGCGAAGTTCCTGGGACCGCCAAGGCTTCAGGCGTCTGCACGAACTCTTCTGCAGAGCCTGCTTTTTTGGCCGGTATTCTCCCACCCCACGGCACACTCTTCGGGCGGTTGGGTTATCGTTAGCGTCGGCATCGGCACTTCGAATTGACGTGCTGATCTAGCCTGCTCTCCAGGGCGTTCGACTCACTTAGTCTAACGGCTTTGATGCAGTCACGCTTGGTGCCTGACTGATCCGTTGGTCTGTTTTAGGCTATCATGGATGTTGAAGTGGATGCCAATCTGGAGGTGAGGATTTGCATTCTGCGCTAACTTTCCGAATCCTTAGAGTTATCGCTCAAGCTTGTAGACTCGAGTGTCGCGTATTTTGCTCGAGGCGCCGCGGTGAGCCTGCCCTGAAGGGTTTGGGACCGATGCTCTGGACACCTGCCTTGCTAGCTGTCGTCGAGGCAATTCAGGACTGCTGATGTCAGCTGTAGATAAGTCCCGGATTGCCTGGTTGCTCATTGTTTGGCCCAGTGCTCTCTGGATATAGAAATGGCTGAATTGTCTCCAGTCGGAAGTATAAAGTGACTGCCGCCTGTAATTGATAAAAATCCATTACGGTCTGGTATTCTTGATTACCGGAAACTTGCCGTGGCTCAATGCTAGGTGTAGCCTGAATTCTTAGCGTTTTTGATTCAAAGCCTGTGCCGGTGTGTCCCATTCAGAAAGTGTGCAGACAGCAAACACAGTCTTACAGATCACTAGCAGGCAGACGCTGGCATTGCCGTAAGCCCACCATCAGATTAAGAGGTTGCAATGCCAAGGAACTACTGCCTGGGCTAGCTGCAGTCTTATTAAAGTTCAATATTTTTTATGACTAATAAGCTTTTCAGTACTCCATTTGCAAAGGAGTCATCGCAACCGGACCAAAATGAGGGGCCCGCTATACTTTACTTAGCAGCACACAATCGCGTGTCTGGTTTCGGAGATCAGGTCTCACAAAGCCGATTTGCCACGCGGTTATGGAGCAGTTTTTTGGTCACATCTTTTTTCCTTTGCTAATGGCATGATTGAAAAGCTAATGATAGGATTAGCAGCCGGAGAGAGATTGTTCGGCAGTGTTTGATACTATTGATTGCTTAGTCCTTCTTGTCATATTGCCCACCATCTAGTTTAGGTCCTATCTCAGAGAGAGAGAGAGAGAGAGAGAGAGAGAGAGAGAGAGAGAGAGAGAGAGAGAGAGAGAGAGAGAGAGAGAGAGAGAGAGAGAGAGAGAGAGAGAGAGAGAGAGAGAGAGAGAGAGAGAGAGAGAGAGAGAGAGAGAGACAGAGACAGAGACAGAGAGAGAGAGAGAGAGAGAGAGAGAGAGAGAGAGAGAGAGAGAGAGAGAGAGAGAGAGAGAGAGAGAGAGAGAAGAGCATTTGGAGCTGTGACGTCAATAGGCAGTAGTCATCCGATTAGCTTCTAAAGTACTGGGTACTCCCGGGATCTTAACACACTCCAGGCTTTCATCTTTATTACATGACACACAGCTGTATCTATGCTTTGATCCCTCTCTAACTTCCAGCACGCCAAGCTCTCTCAACTCCCTCTCTGCTGTATTGCTGACGTTTTCACTTAAATGGCAGCACAATTTCTTAAACTGAATGAAAATACCATCAACTTATAAGGTATGAGCAAACCCAAGTTACTCTGAAGCTGTATAACCTGAGCCTCAAAATGAGCATGGCCAGCATCTCCTGTATCTATATGCAAACTGACTGCCCTGCTCCAAAGTGACCTTTCGCTAGACAACCAAATCAGCTCCACACTCAAGTCTGCCTACTTTCAGTTAAGTAATACGAAATTTGGGCGTGCTTAGATACGGATAGCATATCCAAGTGATCCATACATTTTGGCATCCTTTCTTGAGTTGTCATGACTCATAACTCCCAGGTCATTATTTCTAGCCTATGCAACAAGACGCTAGCCGACGGTGCAAAACTTGGCCACTAAGTTTGTCTGTCAGCTGCAACATTACACCACTTCACAGTGACCTGCTATCCGTCGAGCAGCATATCGACTTTAAGGTTTGGCAATCACGTCTAGGTTCTTCTTGTATCGGCCTCCCAATAAGATTTCCCAATAAGGCTAGGCATTGCACCAGCAACTCTTCTAGCTAAGGTCATTTAGCTGCACCACTAACCGAACACTAATAAAACTAATCCTCTGAGACCGTGCTTTCAGGCTTTTTATACTCAAAGCCTGAAACTCCCGCTCTACTGAGGTTGTTACATCCACTGACTTGATATTTAAAAGAAGCTAACAGCACTCCTGTTCCTCGAAGCATTTACTGGGTCCCTGTGAATTGTCCTTTTCGCACTTGTAGGTGCTGACATTGTGCATGCTACCACCAACCTTCCGTTCGGAAGACAGGCACGCTTTGCAATATATGGAAAGTTCCTAAAAAGATATTTGGTCCTCATAGTTTGCGATTGTTATAACTATTTTTATTGAGACAAAGTCATCGGCCTGTCTGAAGCCTCATAGCCTGAGGAAGATTTATTATGCACGCACATAACCCGGGAGGTTCTTGGATTTAAAGACCTACATAGCGGCCATGTTTGAAACTCGCTGGAGAGATTAGAGTGCATATTGTAGAAGCCCTGCCAAAGCAGAGCTACTGGTGTCTAGAATAGAGAACATGGAAGGTAGTATGACCGAAACTAGCCACAGTGCGCAGTTGCTCTGATCATAGTGAAAAGGTAAACTCAATGAATACCTACAGAATCACTTTCTGAACGAATTTAGTGCAAGTCAACTGGTCATTAAGGAGAGCAGCCATGTATAAAGCAGTAGATGACTACTAAACTAGAGCATTGTCGATTAAATATCCATGTCCCGGGTCTTGGCAAGGCGATAAGTTTTCATTTCAAGCATCAGAGTTTTGTCACGATCTCTTTTGAGATAATAAACTCGCCAGAAAAACTGTTGCTCGGTTTTGCTTCGCGAGTCCCAAAATAAAGCAGCAAATTGGCGATTTCTTCAGTCATGCTAATTACTTCTGGCTTAGCTAGGGTCTATTCAAGTTTTTGCTCCATAAATTGCTGCATATTATTGCTTTATGCGTTACTAAGTTACCTCTTATTGAGACGAAATAAAGGGCTTCGAGGACATTTTTTAGATCTCTCTTGCTCCTTGGTGAAGCTTTTGGTTGAATCTCTTTCATAACTAAGCAGGCCAGGTAACATTTCTGGCCACGTCGGATGATGCCATGTCTTCCAAGAGCCGCCAAAGCCTCATCAGCATTGAGTGGACTTTGTAAAGTTCTCACCCGTGTCAGACATGTAATACGAATTTTCAAGTGGTTATAGAAGGAGATACTGCAGTTGTTGCTATTACAATGCATTGCGTGGTGCAAAGATGCTGTATACCCCAGGGGCCATCTTTCGGGTTAGCACGTGCACTCCTAGAGGAGCGGTTTGCTGCTATCGCTTTGAAAATGTTGAATGTCGAATAGCAGGGATCGTGCATTATGGCACAGGCATTACACGACGACATTGCATGACGTGCATAGCAGGACGACATTCGAGTCATAGTGCAGCTGCCACGATGGAAGACTGCCGAAGCTGAGAGGTGCTGACCGCAGTGCATGCTGTACCTGCTGCAGGCGCTTCCCGGCACAACGAGTGCACAGGAGCCTCACTTTTGAGACCTCACTGAGAGGCACATGCATGGGACTCTGCTACTTTAGCCGGGGGGGGGGGAAGGGAGCCGATGATTGGGCGACAATAGATACCAATAGATTTAACGAGCAGCAGCATTAGCCCTCAGAAGGAAAAACACTTACAATATTCTGCACCGAGATCGTAAGTGTGACAGCCTGCTGATGAGTTTGTATGTCATCAGGCTCTGAAAAATAAGTCCGTGAACACAAACTTGAATTTTATTAACTGAGGGCAATCTGTCAACGTCCAATGATATAAGAATCCACACGGGGAAGCCGAACAATAAGAACAACTCTTTTGCCTGTTCAATGGCAGCTCAGTGGAATGCTGCAGGCAAGCATGGCAGGGCTACCTACACTGGCTAGGCAGACTGTAGCTACCAGAAAGCCTTCAGGAGCCTCTTACCGTTAAAGATGATCGACTCTCAGCAAGAAGTCCTACAATTTGGATTCCAGTGGTACATGCATAGCCACTGTCGAAATCTGCCCTCTCCCTCCATCCTTCACCCGTGCATCAGATGGGGATCGTTGATAATCAATAAAGGCCCAAAGGGCTTTATAAGAGAGTGTCTATGATAAGCTGACTTAAACGAGTCTAGCCGAAAATTTGGCTGGACACGAGGTACTCTATTGGATCAAGGAGCACTGTGGACATTCAAGAACTCGTATCTGGATAATAGGCTGACACTGAAGGTCCATTGTTGTAACCGACGGCTTTCCTTATGTCCAGTTTGCCAGCACTTAACTTTGCTGGAAGCAGGCAAGCACCTATAGTTTCAACACCATCTCATCATATACGTAAGCCTATTGGCACTTTTTTGCACTAGCGACTGCAACTCATCATGTTAATGGTGGCATTGTCTCACCCATCAATTCTTGTCTGCGTATTGTTCAGTTATTGTAGAGTATATGGGAAACATCCAAAAGATCTTGTTACTGAGCTTACTCCAACAGATAGACTTTCAAAGCACGTTGAACAATTAAGATACTGCAAATAGGAACAGGGAGACAAAGCTATTTGCTTTAAAGACATGCCGATTTAGTAAAGCTAGCACTGCCATGAACACGAAGCTGATTGACATGCTGATGCGTGAATATCCCCCAAGCTGAGATATTAAAGAATTAATCATGGAAGTAGCCAGGTTGATGTCAAAATAATCCAAAACATTGATTCGCCAAGTTAACAAAAATATGAAGAGGAATCATTAAAACATATAGAAAACGAGACAAGCAGGTCTCAAAGTCATCATATAGCATCGGCATATGATTCACAGCCTTACTAGGGTGGTGCATATAGCTGAAACGCTGATGCTCCTGGGGTATCTTTGGGTTGCTAACTATCACATGTATTGCGACATGTAGTTCAGACACCACCAGTATCACGACAGTTGATTATGAAAGTGGCTTTCCTACCGTCAGAGCAGCAGTCCATCACATCAGCAATTCGTACAGTAGTAGTCTAGAAGCAAATTACAATGTAAATAGGCTGTGCAATGAAATTTGTCACTACAGGAAGAATGAGTACATGGTTCATCTCATTTTCCGTCCAGATTAAGGCACCAGGCATTTGCACTTTAACTGCAGCCGGTTCCAAGCTATCATGTGCAGTCCTAAGTTTTGGCTTCATAAGCTATATATCAGGTATTCTGATTTCACTGCACGTAGCTCCAACCATGGCCTGCACCTGTAATACACGGGGTTCCCTATCGCCTTTTACATCTTCAAGATTAACTGTAAATAGTTAATTCATGCTGCAATAATTAATATGCACATGTTCCTGGTTCTTAGAAGTATTGGCATTACTCTTGCTAGACTGACGTCGATCAGCAGATTTTAGTTACAATGTTGCTTCCACTAACCATTGCTTCAGACATCATATATTCGTACCCTGTCAATAAATGTATGCTGTAATCCAGCCAGATGTTCACTAGCTGCGAGTACTATCCCAAGAGTTATTTGGGATAAGTGCTTTTTGTAAGTTGCTCAAGTTTTGCAATGCATTGCTCTGCAATTCGCAAGTCCATTATGCACTGCACTTCAATTAGCTAACTTTCAGTGGGTTTTTTCTGAATGTAAATTTTGACAGATCAAGCTACCAATTCAGCATTTGACTCTCAGTTCATCGAACTGCGTATGCTTTATTAATGTGCAGGTAGATAGGGGTGCTTATGGCTCAATGCTCATAAGAGCAATGAGATTAGTATGGATTGACTCGTCCTCAGCAATGGTTCAACACTTCCGATTGTGAACATACTGCACTTGCCTCCATATTGATATTTGTGTTCATATGCATGCAATGGCCACAAGCTCTCTACTGTATGCTCGTGCTCAAAGCTGAGACGTCCGATAAAAGCATGTGGCTGAATATATGCAGAGTTCTAGCACTGGGCTTCGATTGAGAATGCTCCTAAAGGCTAACCACATAGATGCTCACTAGATGTGAGATGCATCAGGTGGAGAAAGGCAGTCTGATATATGCATCAATGAGACTTCTCTTGCACCAGCCCCCCTACTTGCCAGTCACTGAATGCTGACCCAGTCGGCACGCCTATCTGCCCCAAACAGGAGCTGTTGCAAAGCTAACTCGTCCAGCTGCAGGGAGATCTGCTCTTTAAAGTGCCACAAGTTGGGCTGATCAATGATTTCTTCCGGGAGTCGTCATCGATTTTCCAGACACTGACCATGTACTGATGTCGTCAGCTAATTCCGGTTATGTAAAACGGCAGCAGCTATCGCAACTAATAAGGCATAGTCTATTTATAGATTGAGCAAACTAACGGCTTGAGCACAGTGCCCATAGCAGCTAATTCGGTGCCGGTAGCAGCTAATTCGGTGCCGGTACGCTGTAGTTTGGCCCAGAGCCAGCTCACTTCCCTCTCGTCCAGCCATGGGCATTATGCATATAGCCGAAAGTTTGCTGGCTTTATGAACAAACGACAGCATATTAGCTGGCCATCGTTGTTGTCATATCCTCTGCCTGGACAGTCCATTTTCTCAGTAGGTAATACCGGTCCCCCACTGACCGGTTTATAGAGTTTGGGCAACTTCTAGGGTATTGCAGATTGGATGAGCTGCAGATCTTACCACCAACATACAGCACAGCATTTTCTAATTGCCTGCATTGATAAAGGAAAGCAACAAAAGATGCAAAAAACTATGTACAGCCTAAAAGCTTTACAAGACTAAGCAGATGGAAAAGTAAGCTTCCTGGGTCAAAAACTTTTTCACAATCCTTTGATTTGCTCAGTGCTTTAGGGCCACAGCAGCCCATGACGACAATGCTGCTCACGGGCGTGCTGCCAGCTGCAGTGGGACAGCCCTTGTAGGATGGAAATATCATGCCCCGTCAAGTAGAGTGTAGTCTATCACTCAACCAATGATTATTTTACCAGAACTTCTGTCACCTAGCATTCTGCATATACCATCACCCGGTAATGCCTGTCCGTGGAAGCATAGTACGGACAGAGCTTGCACGCCGGAACCTCAGGTATGCATACTTGCAAAGTGTATCCGCTGCAGTAGCATCATCCCACATGCTCATCACTCGTTGCTGTGTCTGGAGATGGTTTGGGCAGATAGACTCAGCATTTCTGCTCCCTCGCTCAAGGGTAACACTCGGCTTCGCTTTCAAAGCAAAATCTGTATGTATATGAGAGCCACAGTAAAAGCAGTTAGCTGCCTCGTTTGTGGCTCGCATGCAGGCCACACGTAACTTATAGATTTGTGCTATCCTGGCTTGCCAAGCTCGGGCAACCGACCAATCAAACTAAGACACCACATTTCACCTGGATGCTTTCCGATGGATTCCTTATTAGTGTGTCCTAGCCGGATCCTTGATGATTTATTATGATGTCCCCCAATCCTCCCCAAACTCGACACAGTCCCTGCAGTCTCCCTTTGCCAACTAACAGCTACATGGCTATTCTAGGCGCCAGCCCTGAGCAGTTGGGAGGCCTTAGCTCTCTGAAAACTTGACCTGGATTGCAGACTTTTTCGGCTGCGATGTATCGAGTGGCATGTAGTTAGCAAGTTGCTTGCTCAATGCAGCACAGCTGGTCGAATGCTGTGGACACGTGCCATATGTCGGCTCCAGTGCACAGTGATTTAGCATAATTTATAGGTTATTTAGATGATTGCCTTGTTAGGTGCTTACACACAGCTCCCCTCCAACAGACCTGTTCACTTGGGCATCGTGTCCTCTCATATGCAAGCCTACCAGGCAAATACAGCTTTGTTGCAAGGGGAGCTATTAAACAAGAGTGAATCCGCCTATGATACCATTTTCCAATACTTGCTACCACGTGGGTCGTAATGCTTGCACCGAAGCGATTGCAGCTACCAGAATTCCTGAAAATCCTGATTGTAAGTCGTGAGTGTCTGCCTGGCTGTTTCCCAGTGGCTGGCCAGTGCTTATTGATGTTACTCTTTCCTTTTTGGCAAAAGCTGTTGGAGGCTCACACAGTCTGGCCTTGATGATTAATTCTACTGGAAATCTGAGGCAAATAATAAGCCTGGATTGTTCGAGGCGTTCAACCAGCAGCTTGCACGAGCCTCAGCTTACCGCCTTGTTGGATAAGTTAGCCGTGTGACCGGCTGATCAGCAATCTTTGCCAATGGATCTTGCTTGAATTAAGGCTTTCATCCTCCTCAGGATGATAGGCAATTTTATTGTGTGGGATTTGCTAGCCTTAAATGTTCCGCCCCCTGTCCACTGGCCGCCTGTTCCACGCTGCTCGAACTTTCTTGCGGTATTTAACAAACCCACTCTCAAGGTGTTCCACGGGCGCCTCTTCTTTTATATCATTGCTCGGGGCTGGGACAATGACGTTCACACCACCAGCATCTCCTCAATTTCCCTGAGTGCATTTTCACTTACGAATTTCCCTGAGCACTGCTGCTCTGGACACTGCCGAAAACGCGGACGCCATCATTCGCCTCGTGGGCCTGATCGTAAGTTTCTTCGTGGGCCGAACCCGTAGAACTTAAGCACTTACACCGGCATGCATACAGGCAACAAATGCATAGTGAGGTATGACGGGTCTTATCCAACAACCGTATTTTACCGTGTATAAGCCCCCCCCCGATGTACAAGCTCCCCAAATTTTTTAAAACAATTTTCTGGAGAAAATGTTTTTATTCAATAACTCAATGAACTGAACAATATCAAGACTCATAATAATCACTCATATATCAGCGTCCTCTACATCATGAAGAATGATGACGCCCTCTCCATCTTCCTCGTTCATATCATAGGCTTGAAGTTTGGCGAAGGCTCCGTTATAATAATGATAATAGTAATAACATACTTGATAAAGCGCCCTCTGAGAACTCAATTTCTCTCTAGGCGTTTTACAGGCATTATCACCATTATCGTCGTGACTCCCTTCATACACTGCGTCATCTTCCGTTCCGTCCTGTGCGTTTGAAATGCCACACTTCTTGAAAGGTCTTACTAGAATATAATCCCTGGATTTACATTATAAATCTTTGTCGGGTGGCATTCAAAGCACATATGTCGTTCAGCGAAATAGTAAAGCAAAAAACTCACAATATCAAAGCAAAAAAGTAACCACCCACCTATAAGCCCCCTTCCTCTATCTTACCCAAATCTTTTGGAAAGAAGGGGGCTTAAACACGGTAAAATACGGTATTTACTGTATTTTAGGCTCCGAGTTGTGCAGGAGTTGCACACTGGCTGATGCTGGACGCACGTGACTTTCGGCGACTGTCTAGTGGAATGCTCCGCGTTAGCGACGCGGACGTGTCGCGTTCAGCCGCCGATGCTTTTGTATGCTGCCGTCTTCTGCTACCGGATACTCAAGTTCTTACGTCGGTGCTGCAGCCACTGCTAATAAGCAGAGTGCTTTAGTTCGGCAGGCGAAACGGGGCGAGTTCGCGCCAGTTCAGCAGGGCGAGAATATAGCCCTCCTCATAGAGAGCTTCACGTGAGAGCTGTCGTCGCGCGGCTGCGCAGATTCGCTGGCTGCCGCGTTAAGACATAGGCACGGGCGGTGCGGCGTTGTCGAGAAGGCTCTAGAGTTTCCAGTCAGCAGCGCACCAGTAGAGCCCCACCGAGTAGCTGTCGGTGCACGACGATGGTGAACCGCCCCTTAATCGCAGGCCCTGCCAAACAGCAATGCATGCGGCTGAAAATTAGGAGCACTGAGGAGAGAGCTGTGAGTAGCAAAGACGTTGCGTTGCAGTAGCACAAAAGGGCAGGGCTGGGACTGTGCCCAATCTGCATTAGGACGAATAAAATCCCCACCGCGTAAGATTCACGAAAGCAAGCAACTTTGTGTCTGATGTCCTGATCGAGCATCTGTTGCTAATGGTCCTCAAAGCAAGAAATCGTTACATAGCTTGGTTAGTGCCCCTAGAGAGCCATCTGTGTGTGCCAACAGATAAATGATGCTAATTAAGCAATTGAGCTAGGCTTAGAGGAGCCAAGTCATGGCAATTATTGTAGGAGGAGAGCATTTTGGGTCTAGTCATTGCTTGCGAAGCAGCCAAGCAGGTCTTGAGCAAGAGGTTACGTCGCAGAACTTATTAGTTGCCAAGACCGATGTAGCTGTCGCACTTTAGACTAGTAGACACTTTGCCGTCATCCTGACAGAGCATTGAGCAAATTAAATCTGCCGGGTCTGTAGTAATGGAGTTCTGGGTTAGCATTTGCAATGCTTCCGAATAAAAAGCAGAGATACTCGGTAAGTCCTGGAATTTGCTGCTTGTTTTGCATTTCCTTTGAGTAGCTCCGGTTTTAATAGAGTCTTCTGGCTTGCATCCAGCACCTACTGCATGTACGAAATGAGTTCTGCTCTTCAACTATTGCGACTGACTCCAACGGTTAGAACGATGGGTGCTGCATTGAGGTGATAGTCAATGCCCCTAGCCTGAGTGAAGCGCTCGAAAAGTGCTTAAGAGTGAGGCATAGCAAGAGACAGAGAACAGACCCATTTGGAATGATGGAGCGATGGCCTGCTAAATGAGCATGCCTGCAGCATTCAATCGTGGCAAAGCTACCTGTCAGATTTCGCTTTGCTCCGTATTTTCTTGGACGGTTCTGGCAAGTGAGGGTGCCGAATGGTTCTTATATGTCAGAGAGAACCAACACTGTGAGTATTATTATTATCAGCTTAGTTGTTGCTGAGAACGTCTGCCGTTGCAGTAACTCGAGCGATTTCATTAGAATGGTGGTGCTTGGATCCAGATCACAACTTTTTGAATAACTCGATTTTAACGAATGCGAAAAATGAACTCTGCTGCTCGTGTAGTTATGTATGCAGCAGAGGTCGATAGATTTATATACGGAGGGATAGTCAAATTCAGGTAGGTAGACGAACAGGTAGTGAGCTGTGGCCAGGCAGGGGATTACATTTCAGATTTGGAGTCATGGAAATTTCTCCGAGCATTTCCTTCCACATGACCAGCCTAGCCGTGCTCTCCAGGGCTCAGGCGTCAGCAATGCCTACCCCAAGGCTCAGCATTTGAACAGTCTCCATGATATTCGTCACACTGTCCTTGCATATCACTATTATTTATTCGAAAGTCGTCTTTCAGACGGCAGTGTTTTTCTGCTCGATTTCCCCATCGACACATTTCACATTTGATTCTAATAGAGAAGATAGCTTTTCGAACGTACAATTGTGGAGCTGCAAATGAAGAAAACACTTCCGGCTTAATTTGACGCGGTTTGCAGGCTCCCAATGCTGGCGGCACGATGTATTGGCTTGGTGTGCAATTTTGGCTTGGTGTGCCTGGTCAGCAGTATAAAAAAACTGCTGCTGGTGAAGTAGCCATATAGGTTAGTAGGTATGAAGGTAGTCTCCAGCCAGCGAAATATTGTATTCAAATTGTATTGACACAAGAGAGAATGACCAAGCATGACGTTTTAAAACCTGTCACTCCTGATAATTGCACTGCTTAGAATAATTGCAGAAGAGTTTAAGTGCAAGCACCATCAAATCAGGCTTGGTTTTGTAAACTTCGACCTCCGTGTGATCTTCAGTACTCAGGGGGGTCAGCCCATCAGGTTTGGTACAAACACACTTCGGTGATGTGTCAATAAAGTGCTTAAGCCAAAAAATGCAGCTCTTTTAACGAGCCTAGTCTTTGCTGACTTGTGAAGAACACTGGTAAAGCTGTGCCTCGAAGCAAGGATGGCGAGTCCTAGGGGCTGCCTCGATCTAAGCAGGTTTTCCTGTGGTAGCTCAGCTTGGCAGCAATGAAGTGCCGATACCTTAATATAGCAAGTCTTTGCTTATAGCAGAGAGCAGTCTATTTGGCAGTATGAGATGGCAACAGGCATTCAGCACCAGACATGACATGCAACTCCCTCGGTCGACTCCTAAAGCACAACTCAAGTGCCTGGCTCAAAGCCTAGAGCTCATCTGACCGACCATAGCATGCCTCGGTTTTTTCTAATGCTGCCAAACTATAGAGTATGATGCAGCCGGTTGGTTCCTAGTCATTGCAATTCAGAAACCACGAACAATGTCTTGGCAGCCATAGTCTAGCTGATGTAGCACGTCAATGCTTCAGGGTAAAGGGCCAAGTTGCTTGTTTGGTCTAGCGGTTAAGGTGCTCGCCCCGACCAATGTCTGACTGAGGTCGTGGGCTCGAGCCCCGAGGCATATGTGAAGCGCCTGAATAGAGATTAAGTTCACTTGGGGCTCTATATAAATGAATTATATTTATTTATTTATTTAAATCCTGCATAGGCAAATAAGGTGAGGCCCAGCCAACCGTGTCGGCTACCGGTTCCAACCAAAAGCTGTTGAGGCAGCTAGCATGCTATGAGAACACTCCGGTTCAACCGCCAGCTATTCCGTATGGTTTCGTGGGGTTACAGAAAGATGCTTACACCTTGTAGTAATACTACTTGGCTAAGCTGAGCGTTTGCTACGATCACTTGAATAAATGAATAGTCACGAGTATTGCATGCAGGCTCAGATCGTTCCTGGAAGGTGCTAAGATGTGGCATCACTTGTTCCACTTTGCCCCACCGAAGCCGAATGTATCCGAGTTTTCGAGTTGGCACAACCTCTGCAGCTTGCGAGTGTGCCCACAAAATTACACGATAGTGCTGACTCTTATCCCGTCTCTGT
Organism: Cristatella mucedo; assembly: GCA_009760855.2. Taxonomy (NCBI): domain Eukaryota; kingdom Metazoa; phylum Bryozoa; class Phylactolaemata; family Cristatellidae; genus Cristatella; species Cristatella mucedo. The sequence goes on along the minus strand of WPIO01000048.1, from coordinate 1,663,284 downwards.
CTCTTTCTGTCTCTGTCTCTCTGTCTCCCCACTCTCCGGTGTTTTCTCACTTCCTTTCTCCTTTTCCTTTCTATTGACCTGTTTGTCTCTCTGCTATCTCTAGCTCATCTTCCTACTTCTCTCTCTCTCTCTCTCTCTCCATCTCTCCCACAACTGTCCTCTCACCGTGTGTGCCTTCGGTCTGTCCGTCTTTCCTTTCTCAATTTCCAGTTTCCTTTCTCTTTCTTTTACTTTCCCCTCTTCAATTGCTCTTGCTCTCTTTCCCACTCTATTTTATTTCTCGGTCCTCACATAATTTCTCAATCATGCTCTCTCTTTCTCTCCGTCTTTTACTTTCCTTCAGCTCTGTCTTTCTTTCCTCTCTGCCGATCTCAATTTCTCACGAACTCTTTCCGATTCTCGATCTCAGCCTCTCTCTCTTTCTCTCTCTCTCTCCCTCCCCTCTCTCTCTCTCTCTCTCTCTCTCTCTCTCTCTCTCTCTCTCTCTCTCTCTCTCTCTCTCTCTCTCTCTCTCTGTATCTCTTGCTGTCTCTTTATCGGCCTGTTTCCTTTTCTCTTTCTCCGGGTCTCTGGTTATTCTCTACTCACATCTAACGTTTTCCCTTCCTGCTCTCATTCTCTGTATCTCTGCAATGCTTTTTTTCTCCACCTCTTCTTGTTCTCTCTCTCTGTCTCTGTCTCTATCTCTGTCTCTGTCTCTGTCTCTCTCTTCCTCTCTGTCTGCCTCTGTCTGTCTGTCTGTGTGTGTGAGTCTCTCTCTCTCTCTCTCTCTCTCTCTCTCTCTCTCTCTCTCTCTCTCTCTCTCTCTCTCTCTCTCTCTCTCTCTCTCTGTCTCCCTCTCTCTGTCTCTGTCACTGTGTTTGTCCCTGTCTTTGTCTCTCTTTCCCTCTCTCTCTCTCCCTTTCTCTCTCACTCCCGTCTCTCTTTCTTTCTCACCCGGTCTCTCTCACTGTATCTCACTGATTCACTTTCCAACAATCTGCCAGGGACATTACACTCTACTCTGCCAAGTACGACACATCGTTTTTAGTCGTCCTGAGCTGCTACTTCCATTCTACTCACTTCCTCGACTGCCCTGCGGACTCAGCCATGCTTTCTGTCGAGATGAAGTTAGCGGGCTACAGTATGCTCACCGAAAGGCTCTTTAGACTTTGAGTGTGCTATAGAAAACTCTCAAGTGTAGCACCTACTTAGTCCTTTTGGCTTTGTGAAGTTACAGATGGAGACACATGCAAAATGCATATACCTAGAAGCTTCAAGCCGTGGTCGTAGAGCATAGCTTGAGACGACCGCCAGGCTCAAGTGCCAACCTGAATCAGGTACTGTCCAACTTCTGCTACAATCACCTCTTGGTTTCACCACTAGCAGCCCGGTTAGGTAGAGCTGCTCTCAGTTGACATCGTTTGCACAAACAATGGGAATCCCTTAAGCACCGGCTGCACAATGAGTGGGGCAGACCATCAATGGTTCGAAGTCAAAGTGGCATACCGGTGGTCCCTGCCTGCAGTGTGCTGCTGGCTCCATTGACCGGTGCAGCCCCAATGGACGTTATTGATCCTGGCAGTAAGCAGGCTGCTGCTCGTGCCCACCGCCTAGCCCTTAGCTGCCGGCTCGTGTCACTGCTGCTGCTGCTGCTGCGGGTGCTACGGTGGACCGTTCTGCTCTCTAGTGCCCTGCGCTGCAGGCGATCCGGCATCACATTTACAGCATCTCGTGCGCCCAAACTATTGGTAGCTGCGGCATGCCTATGGTAAGCTACAGCAGCGCGTCTCCCAACAGTGCCGCAACCGCAGCCGTGTGCACGGACGATGTACCTGCAGGCTGCAGTCAGAATGTCTGCTCGGTGACCCCTCCCTGCTAGCATGACTCTGCTGGCCCGGACCGAAAGTGTGGCATTCTGCTTCCACGTACTCCAGCATTCGAGCAGCTCGAAAAAAGTAAGGCTTCACATGGTTATAACGTAAAGCATGCCATCGTCTGCTTTAGGGAGCAGGCATCAATCATCGCCGGTGCTGGAGGGAATATTTTCACTGACTATCCTCAGCTTGTAGTTGCAGCTCATTGACAAACGAGGCAGTCAGGGCTGTGCAGGCAGGTAACCAAAGGGGAGATGCCAGCCAGCAAAGCTGCAGCCGGTCGAAAAGGCTACTATAGAGCCAGGACAGTGAGGCTGCCTGTCTGGCTTTGGCATCTCATTTTGGGATTAATCTCGTAGGAAACATTGGTCTACAATTCGATAGCCTAACTTTGTGACGTAACCGTCTTAGGAAGCAAAGCTAGGAAGCCCAGCCACAAGCCACGAATAATAATAATAATAATATTGCACTTGATAAAGCGCCCTCAGAGAACTTAATCTCTTTCTAGGCGCTTTACATTTGTTGCAAAGTGATATGCAATAGAAGAGTAAGTAAAATCATGCTTGAAAAACAAACAAAATGAATAATATGGTTAGGAGTGACATGCACAGGGTCAGCATGCAAATGTGGTTAGTGGCAGCATGCACAGTGTCAGCAAGCATAAGCACATCAAGGACGAATCACAGGGGCCCACTAAATGCTGTCCTAAATAGGTGTGTTTTTAAGTTTCTTTTAAATGTGGTCAGGTCAGGGGATGTTCTAATGCAGGTCGGGAGGGAGTTCCAGGCTTTGGGAGCATACGAGCTAAATGCACGGTCTCCAAAGGACTTAAGGTTTGTACGAGGTATTTCCAGACTGTAAGATTCCGAAAAGCAGGTGGTACGATTCTTGGCCTGATGGGCTAGTATATCTGAAAGATAGGCTGGAGCCATAGAATGAAGAGACCTAAAAGTGAGCGACAAAACCTTGAAGCCACCTTATCTCAACACCAAGCCTCACACTAAGCCTTTGCAGAGTCCCTGGGCAGCAGCGAAGAGCTTGGCTGCTGCCCAAAAATAAGCTCTGCAACATGGGACGGTCCGTCCTTCGAGTGTGTGTGCTCTGAAGCCGATGCCGGCTGCAGCTGCAGCTTAGGGCGGCTACAAGCGAGGAAGGAGGGGAAGCAGCGAGGATTGGTCCGGTAGACCCGGCAGTGTGCCTTAGGTGGCAGGCTGTCGAGCATCAGACTAGGCTATGTCAAAGTGCTCTCAATTTCAAAAAGCATCATGCAGTTGCAATTTACAACGATTGCAAAGCTTCTACAATCCATTCAAGCCCAAGTGTTTTTGCATCAGCTATACTTACTCATAACACGGCTACTGCAATAGACTCCGGGGCTCGTCATGGACCGTCTTTTTTCTAATACCTATTGCAACATCAGTGGCATTCAGAGTGTCCATCTAAGAGACGAAATACAATCATGTGCTTGCCAGCATTGACTTGACAGATAGTTTCAGCTAGTTGTACAAAAAGGGTTCACGTCTTCCAAGTTTTCTTCAATCAGTGAGTATAATGGGATTTCAAAGCTTTTGCAATCATTGACATAGTAATATTTTTTGAGTACTCAGGACTTCCAAAGGAGACTCATGGCATAGGCTTTAATAATAATAATAATAATATTGCGCTTGCTTTGAGATAGAATCTAATTATAGGATGTGACATGCAATTATAGAGGCTGTCTTACCGTCCTCTGAACTTGCCATGAGAAGCCTCTAAACTTTAGCAGGCCCTCCTTTACAGACCGAACATAAAACACACAAACGCGCACGCGCACACACACACACACACACACACACACACACACACACACACATACACAGAGAGAGAGAGAGAGAGAGAGAGAGAGAGAGAGAGAGAGAGAGAGAGAGAGAGAGAGAGAGAGAGAGAGAGAGAGAGGGAGAGAGAGAGAGAGAGAAAAAAAGAGAGAGAGAGAGGAAGAGAGGGAGATAGAAAGAGAGAAGGTAATGGAATTAGAGAGCTAGTGAATGAGTCTCTTTTCAGTTCAGCTAATTGGCTTTTGTTGCAGTCTAATATGTTCTTATGGCTTTATGGTCATACATGCCCTGATTAGTGCCTGTTGCTTGCTTAAATCCCTGAGGCTGGTCTGCCAAAGCTGCTAGTGCCAGAGCTGCAGGTCAGCCAAGCATTCATCAAGTTCATTTAGACTGTGCTGTTTTTCCCAGTGGTTAAGATGCTTCCCCCTGACCAAGGTCAAGGTGAATGCATTTGACTGCCGAGGTCGTGGGTTCGAGCCCCGTGGGATATTTGAAGCACCTGAATAGAGGCTGAGGTGTCTTAATGCACTATACAAATGAATCATGCTTACGTGCCGTGCTTACCAGGGCCACCATTCCCCTTCGTCGTGACAGGCTACTCAACTAGCAGTCAGCAGCTGCTCAGTGCACTCTTTATCGGCCCCAATGTGACAGGAGACATCACCAGGGCCAAGACGCTGGTTATGACAAATACCCTTTTGATGTCCTGCTGGAGGGTGGGAGTGTTGGTCTGACTCTGGATACAAATACTGAGAAAGCCGACCTATATTGTACATGTGAAGAAGCCTGATTGAGCAAGCCGACTCAGCAGCTGCTACTGTGCTGGATGTGTACTGCGATCTGTATAGGATCACTCTAGGCTTGCTGCCTAGCTCTCTAATTTGATATTAAAGTGGAAGAGTTCGCCGACAGAAAATCCACTGCGATCTATTTTGCACATCAATGTAATGTAATATATCTCCATCTGTAACTTCACAAAGTCATAAAGACTGTCTGACTGCCACAATGGCTTGTAAAAAATTTAACTAGCTCTTTAGTCCTGTCTCGGCTTGATTATTGTAATTCCCTTTTGGCTGGGCTACCAAAGAAAGCTATTATGCCACTACAGCGGACTATGAATATGGCTGCAAGGCTGGTCTTCAAGTCCCAGCGGTTTGAACACGAGTCACCTTTGCTGAAAAAGCTAGGATGGTTGCCGGTTGAGCAAAGGATACAGAGCAAAGTTCTTATGCTGACCCACAAGGCCCACCACGGCTTGGCTCCTTCGTACCTAGCTGAACTGCTGCATCAGTTTCAGCCTGTTCGCGCCCTCAGGTCCTGTGTGGACAATAAATTAGCTGTCCCATTCCTCCGCTTAAAGACAGTTGGCGACAGAAGCTTTAGCTCTGCAGGTCCTAGACTGTGGAACTCGCTTCCACAATTCTTACGCAACGACATCTACTCTTCAACTGCCGACTATGGCACATCTTTTTCAGCGGTCCTGAACTGCTACTTCTATGCTACTCACTACCTCAACTGCTCTCCTAAGTCTGCTATGCTTCCCACTTTCTCTTTGTTGCGTGAGACGAAGTCTGTTGGCTACCGAATGCGTACCGAAAGCCGCTTAGGCTGTGGGTGTGCTATACAAAACTCTCCTGCGTAACACTCACATGGTCTTTATGACTTTGTGGAGTTACTGACGGAGATACATTACATTACATTACATTACATTACATGTGGGTGTTACGCAGGAGAGTTTTGTATAGCCCACTCACAGCCTAAGCTGCTTTCGGTATGCATTCGGTAGCCAACAGACTTCGTCTCACGCAACAAAGAGAAAGTGGGAAGTATAGCAGAGTCAGGAGAGCAATTGAGGTAGTGAGTAGCATGAAAGTAGCAGCTCAGGACTGCTGAAAAGGATGAGCCATAGTCGGCAGTAGGAGAGTAGTTGTCGTTGCGTAAGAATTATGAAAGCGAGTTCCACAGTCTAGGACCTGCAGAGCTAAAGCTTCTGTCACCAACGGTCTTTAAGCAGAGAAATGGGACAGCTAATTTATTGTCCACACAGGACCTGAGGGTGAGAACAGGCTGAAACTGATGCAGCAGTTCAACTAGGTACGAATAATTACAGGCCCAGTGGTCAAGGTGCTTGCCTTGAACCAAGCTCAGGGTGACTGTATTCGTTAACTGTTGACGGCTGACGTCGTTAGCTCGAGCCCCTGGCATATGCAGTGAAGCACCTGAAAAGAGATTTAGTTCTCTTAGGGTGTCATACAAATGAATCATATATATATATATATATATATATATATATATATATATATATATATATATATATATATATATATATATATATATATATATATATATATATATATATGTGCACAATAGGTAGGCGTTTGCTTTCACGACCTCGGTCTCGAGGTTGTGGGTTCGATTCCTGCAGTGGGCGATTCTTTATCGCCATTGCAAGCGGTGGTGATAGCCGTAAAGGCTCTTTTGTCGCTATAAAAAAGAGGCTGTTTAATCAGCTAGGATTTATTATTTATTTATTTATGTGATTATATATGTTGATATGAATCATATATATATATATATATATATATATATATATATTATATATGATTCTATATATGTGATTCTATATATAGGAGAATATTGTATTAAATTGTATTGTACAATAAATATATATTCTATATATATATAATTAAGCCGAGTCACTCAATGGCCTGAAATAGATTGACTCATATTCTGAATATTAGATGTCTGCAGAGGCCAGTTAGACTTCTGAACCTTCTGCTGCATGCAGACAATGCAAGCACCTTCAGGAACTCTGAAGATCCGTGTGCATTTCAAAACTAGGGCAATCCAGCATCAGAGCAAAAAATGAGACCTATTGTAACAATCATAATAATAATGAGACACTTTTGTGGTACCCTAAGAGAACTAAATCTCTTTCTGAGCACTTTGCATATGGTGCTAAGGAAGCATTGTATACCCAGGAACATACTCCTGGGTCTCATCTTGATCGAGAAGAGCACAAAGCCAGCGACACCATGCTCCAATATATAAAAATAAATATAATTCATTTGTATAGTGCCCTCAGAGAAAATTCTCTCCAGGCACTTCACATCTGCCACAGGGCTTGAGCCCACGATCTCAGTCGTCAAAGGCCAACACCTTACCTCTCGGCTAAATCGCGGTTGCTCTGCGTAGCCAAATCTGGTAACACCTTACCATGCCCGGAACTCAGCATCTCCAGACCACTCTGTACTGCAAGCCAGGTGGAAGAGCTCTAGAGCATTTTCTATGCATCACGGCGTGTGATTAATGCTTAGCCTGGCCTCATGCTGATTCCCATCAGAGGCCAGCACGGGAAGCGCAGAGCCAGCTGCTCATGTGTGCAGGTGCCAAGCCCACATAGCTCATGTAATGCATTTTTTCAACAGACACGTTTGGAGGCTTCAGCTCTTAGGGTTTGCTATGCTGCTGTGTTGCATTTTTTGCCATCTCCCTCTCTGTTCCTCTTCTCTCTGTCTGTCGGTCTTTCTGTCTCTCTGTCACTCTGTCTGTCTGTCTCAGTCTCTGCCTGTCTCTGTCTCCGTTTCTCCCTGTCCCTGTGTCTCTGTCTCTTTCTTTCTGCCTTTCTGTTTCTGACCCGATCAGGAAATCACAGAACCTTTGCCGTGACTGCCGGCCATGCTCCGAATGCTGTGGCCATGCGCTTCTAGGAAGCCAGTTTGTATAAGGTAATTTTGCATACAATTAATCGACCGTTCTCTTGAGCAAAGCAGGCAGCTTGTACCTTGTACCTATTAGCCCGGATAGGAGTGGCTATCGAGCGATCAACTGCATGTATCTCGTTAAAGAGAGCCCCATACAGCTTTCAGCTTGAGATCTCCTTGTGGCATTCAGGTGGCACACACCAGTATGCAAATCGCGGGCACCCAGCTTGCTTAACGGCCAAATTCGACTGTTCCAGCCTACCTCACCCTATCCCCCTTTAATTGACATAATTCCACCGCTTGTACTGTAGAGCTATGGCATTGCAGCAATGCATTTCGTGTCACCACACTATCTGCTGTATCAGCTAGGAAATGTGTTCAACTTAGTGGAATGGGGAAGCCAGGCTTACTTAGATCAATCCATTATTTGCCAGAGTGCAATAGTGAGTGCTGCAGCAAGCAGCACGAGCCCAGCCACATTGCTGCAACTGAAATAGCTGCCCCTGGGTGTAGCCAAGGTGTGCGCTGCTCGAAGTTCACGACTCGGGTCGTGGGTTCGACTCCTACATCAGGCAAGCTTCTATTGTCCTCATTTCAATAGGGCCTGGTAGCCACTATGGCTCTTCTGCAGCTGCTGTAAACAAGGCTGACTTCCATACCTTAAGCAGATCGCATAGCTACTTGCTTGCCGGAATCTAGGGTTTGGTGTTCAAGCTCAAGAGTCACGAAGAGCACGGAATAGCATCAGAGAGCATTGGGTAGGGGAGGGGGGAACCTCATAGGGTCAGAGGGCATAGCTAGAGCCCTAGATGTAGATGTGTGCACTGCAGGCGCAGTCGATCTGTCATCAGGGCACACGAGGTCACCGGAAAGACACATGTCAAGCTTGAAAGTTGAGGTTGCCCATGTGCTTTTCAGTTGCCATTTTGTCTAGGCAATTGAATTTTACAGACAAAGAACCGAATGCAGCCTCGGAATTATCTATCTGTCGTACGATGATTGGTTATTGTACGAGGAATTTGAAGATAGTGCGGAGTTTCACGACTACTCAATATATTTGCTGCCGGTACCGGATGAAGAGTGCAGGCTGGGGTAGAGAAGAGGCTACCCCTGCTCAGACCACGGATTGTCTCACTGTTTATTCAGATGGGCATGCCACCAGGCACTGATGCCATGCGTCAACAATTCCAGCAAGCTGCTCATGCTTGTACCAGCCAAACGACTTCAAGTCCCAGATAAATTAAATAAATAACTAGCTGATTTAACAGCCTCTTTTTGTATAGCGACAGAAGAGCCTTGACGGCTATCACCACCGCTTGCAGTGGAGATAAAGAATCGCCCACCACAGGATTCGAACCCACGACTTCGGGGCCGAGGTCGTGAAAAGCAACTGCCTTCCCCAGTGAATTCCTGTCTGATGCTCACTGCTGCTAGAGACATCTGCTCCATGAAACTAAATGCTGCCCTGGGTCATTGAATGGCAGTACATAGCTAGGGCTACCAAAAAAAGCCACTAAGACCTAACAGCTGGTGATGCATTTGGCTGCAATGTGGGTTTCTAAATCAAAGAAATTCAATTATGGACCTAATTTACTAAATGAACGTCGTTGCAAACTCAAACTGAGTGTAGATACTTCCATGACCGGTAGAAATAGGCTGCAAATGCAGCCATTTCTTGTAATAATGATAGTCTCAGCCGACTCACTACAAATACTGGTGATCCCCCTAAGCATTGAATCACCACTTGCGACCTGTAGGTGCAGCGCCAATGCAGGCTGACATTAGCAAAACATGGCCGTGTCAAAGAGCGCCCATACGTTAGAAAATGTAATCCATATCCATAACATAAACAAGTCTGATGTCATTGGAAGGTTACAGGTATTCACAAATGAGATACACCAACTACTCCATGACCCTAGAGTTCACATAAGCTCAAATTCCAGGACCCAGTCCTGATGCACAGCTCATAGCCAATTACACGGCTTAAGCCTGAATGCAGCATGTGCAATAGATTATCGAATAATAGGTTTCTAGCTGATATAATTCAGGCACAGCAAATAATAAATATCTGTCAAAATCTGGCTTATTTAGCATGCCGACGTTTAAGCTGAGATGGCTCTCGATAAGTAAACTGACACAGAGAAAACTTTTTACTCTGAGTCACAAGGCCCTCAGTGTCTTGGCCCCTTCATGACTAACTGCAGTTCTGCAGCAGTTGCAGCCTCCTCTGGCCCTCAAGTCCAGGACTATAAATGACTGTTCCACTCTTTAACTTGAAGAACAGTTAGCTATATAATGGTTTTCTCTGCCGGTCCTCGTTTATAGGGTTCACTGTCACAATTCTTAAGCAGCAACATCTCTCTTGCTGCCAACTATCATATCCCTCACAGACGTTGCTCACTGGTACTTACTAGCTAGTCAGTGTATCAACTGTCTTAGCTATGTTTCTCACATTCTCTATGTTGCATTCGTTAAAGTCATAACGTCTGCTGGCCACCGTAGTCGCACTGAAAGCAGCCCATGAAAAGGCTTGATTTGCGTAGTGCTCTAAAAAAGCTTCATCACCATCTCGAGTGGAATTTTCCAATACATTTGCTGGCATTAACCATGTTAGGTACTCGCTAGTACGGTTCCTGAATCGAGGTGCTTCACCGAAAACGCTTTGCCACAAACTAGTCATCGAACAGGCCTGACAAATAGTACTGACAGAGCTAGTACCTCTAAGCACGATTAGAGATACATAGTCGCTGCACCAGTGCATGCAGGTACGACGACATCAACGAATAGCATGAAAACGATCAATGATGTCGATTACTTAGTGACAAGTCCACATCCTCTATGTTAAACCACATGTTCCAATGCATTGGAGAACCACACCTTCACAGCATCAGCCATAGAATGCAACTCAAAGCACAAAGTACAACTGAGTAAATGTTATTTATCTTTAGCTTTATTTTTCACAGCCTCCTTGAACTAAGGCCTTCTTTTGCCAGAAAAATGAAAAAGCCTAGCATTACCTTCTATAGTAGGTATTTACGTTCGGCTTTGCGCGTGTCAGGCCCTAGCACAGACTGCTGCAGAGGATTTCTAGATGCCTTTTTGCAGCTTTTTTTCTCTGTAGTTTGTTGTTGCTAAAGACTGCTGCAGAGGATTTCTAGATGCCTTTTCGCAGCTTTTTTTCTCTGTAGTTTGTTGTTGCTACAGACTGCTGCAGAGGATTTCTAGATGCCTTTTTTCGCAGCTTTTTTTCTCTGTAGTTTGTTGTTGTTACAGACTGCTGCAGAGGATTTCTAGATGCCTTTTCGCAGCTTTTTTTCTCTGTAGTTTGTTGTTGCTACAGACTGCTGCAGAGGATTTCTAGATGCCTTTTCGCAGCTTTTTTTCTCGGTAGTTTGTTGTTGTTACAGACTGCTGCAGAGGATTTCTAGATGCCTTTTCGCAGCTTTTTTTCTCTGTAGTTTGTTGTTGTTACAGACTGCTGCAGAGGATTTCTAGATGCCTTTTCGCAGCTTTTTTTCTCGGTAGTTTGTTGTTGTTACAGACTGCTGCAGAGGATTTCTAGATGCCTTTTCGCAGCTTTTTTTCTCTGTAGTTTGTTGTTGTTACAGACTGCTGCAGAGGATTTCTAGATGCCTTTTCGCAGCTTTTTTTTCTCTGTAGTTTGTTGTTGTTACAGACTGCTGCAGAGGATTTCTAGATGCCTTTTCGCAGCTTTTTTTCTCGGTAGTTTGTTGTTGTTACAGACTGCTGCAGAGGATTTCTAGATGCCTTTTTTCTTCATCTCCGACACCCATCAGCCTCAAGCTTGCCTTCAAAGCATCTTCTGAACTCTGGCTTTCGTGATGCTATGGTGGACAGCACTTCACTCGGCCGGTGATAGGAAAACACCTCTAGATCTGAACCACTCTCAAAATTGGAAAACAATTCGTCACACGATGTCAGGAGGAGCAAACCTCCGGGAGCTATTGCACAAGCCACCGCGACCCATTATGTTCATCCAAAAATATCGGCACAACCCAGTCTTTTCTGCCTTTCGATCAGTTAGTCTATTGAGTATGAAAGCAGCATCCAGCAGTCTTCTTAGCAAAGCACACACCCACCAGCATGCTTTCAAACCGCAATGAACGATACAGTTTTCTCAGAATCAGAGCAGGAAGTCCTACCCGTGTACTTTTGCAACATGCTGATTCAGTGAAGGTCACTCGGTCGTAGCTCAACGAATTAGTTGACATGCAGCGGTGGGTGCACCAATCGTGGTATTGCAATATCCCCAACTTGAAATTTCGATGGCGTGGCAGTTGGAGAAGCCCTGACGGTTTTCCTGATTTCATTGCATAGAGCCTCAACAATTGCCTACACCCGAGCTAAAGTGGTAAATGTATTGCTCTTGACATCTACTTGGCTGTCAGTAGTAGTTTCACTCCTGCCATCATTTGCGCATATAGGTTTCCACTTCGTATTAGTTTCAACCGTACTTTCTGCCGACTTCTCGTTGGCCATGGCCCTAACTTCAGGCACTTCTAACTTTTGTTTTAGAGGTTAAACATCTTCACCTTTAGGGTAACCAAGCTCTCATCATTAACACACATACATGTTGCTAGGTTCGACTCTGCTGTGAGTACTCCTGTTGATCTACACGTGGGAAGTGTGGTTCCACCAGTGTCGGTGGTGAACGCTGGCTGCTGATCTTCAGCATGCCTAGCTTAGGTTGAAGACTGCTTCTTAACAATCTGTACGTGCATCTATCAAGCAAATATCAAAAACCTTGTTTTAGGTATGCAATGCTCAGCAATGCAGCCACGAGCAACGGGACTATTTTGAAAGATGGCTGCTAAGAGTGCCCAGCAATGATCTAACACCTGATAGCGCGCATCACAAATGCTCTCTAGTGGCGACTGAACTAAAAGTCTTAGCCAAAAATGCGCCGCTCATAACAGGTGATAGTACTTGCCGACATGTGACTGACAGCAGGGGAATGAGTGACACGAAGTGTGGCTAACGAGCTGTGGCTGCTTGGAGCCTGCCCACACAAATGCAGCCGGTAGAAGAGTGCTGCAGCAATCAAGAGTGATGCTGCCCTGATAATAAGTCTATGGCCTCAGTGTAAACGATATGCTACAAAGCTTCAGAGAAGCACTCATGCACACCATCATATATATTAGGGCAAATCAATTCCCTAATCATTAGGAGTTGCTAATGATCTCAAGTACTGTCATAATGCGACCTAGATTCAGCATGACCATTACGTATCAGTAAGCAGGTAGCGCTGGGTGCTCGGCAGCCGATACCGAACGCCCGAAGCAATTTTTGTGTGCAGCGGTCTTTAGTCACAGCTTGAAATGGCTGCAAGTCACAGTGATTGCTTACTATTTTGGAGTAAGCTTGGCCGCTCTAAGTTCTTACAGTTGCTTAAGCAAGGGAGAGTTACCGTGGGCACAGAAACGGCTGCATGAAGCTTTGCAAGATGACATAATTGGAATAAGTTAAGGTCGTGAGTGAATGAACGTTTTTCCCCCGAGATTACAGTGACGAGGATGTGCAGCTTCAGTCGGACAGCTGAGTCCTCTAATAGGACGCCACCAAGATGCCATGCAGTGTGCCTGGGAACACCGCAGCTTTTACGCTGAGTGCCAACATGCATGCAACAATTTTGGAAAAACCACGAGGCCCCTCGTAAGGTGCTGCCAGCGACTGTTCTATCGTCGACTGGCATCTTCGGAAAAACTGGGCGCATTTGAAATGTGGGAAGGAGCAGGTGGCGGCAGGTGACTTCTGCCCTTGGCCACTTTGACAGCTATCTCATCCGCAGTGTGTGTGCCGTGCTTTCTTGCATCGTAGTGCTTACTGCTGTCCAGCCAGAGCTAACTGAGCATTGGTTGACGTGCTTCCCTGCCGGCAGGAGCCTCGGCACGTGGACTTGGCTCCTATCTGCTCCGAGCAGCCCGGCCACTGCTGCTGCTGCTGCTTTGGCCAATATTTGCAAAGAAGACAGGCACACCCGCTGAGCCGGCTGGCAGGCCAAAGTAAACCTCTTCGATGAAAGAGCTCGCCTGCTACTAGCACCGTTCGTTTGAGGAGTGTGAATGAACCAGTTGTACTTAGGCTCGGCTCGCATGCCTCAAAGAAAGGGGTCTTCAGCATGTGCTCAGGCCCATTCCCCTCTACCCCGGTCAGGCCGACAGGCCGAGCACGTGAGCGCCGCCCAATGCGAAACTATTGGCAAACAGGTGAACAGCCGGGACCGACCCGCTTGGGCGACTTGGGCAGCGTGTAGCTAGCCGGAAAGAGCGCTCAGGGCCGGCAGCGTGTTTTGGCTAGCGTGCAGCTGCACGAGGCACCGCTAGCGAAAGAAGGTTGCCCAAGGCAAACGGCCAGCGGGTCTGTTTGGCTCCAGACCTTAGCAGCAGGACCAGTCGCTCAGGACGACCGTTTATGCTTGAGCCAGGAGGCAGACGACATGGGACCGGTGAGTGGGAGCAGGGTTGGCTGCAAATTCAGGCTACTTGGCGCTCTGTTGGCGGCTGGCTAGCGACAGGCAGGTGACTGCTTCCCTCGGAATGCTACGAAACCGGCCGGATCTACGAAGCCCATTGGGACAGCCACTATGGCATGGCAATGCCTCGGTGGTATTCAGCATGGTCTGATCAAGCTGATTTGCCCTTCCCACAATCCCTCGTTGCTTGAATGACTTGTAAAGAGCCGACATGTCTTTGATGGTGCAGCTGTATTCAAGCCTATCATCTGTCGGTGAGGCCGGAGCAGCCCACAAGCCAGCCAGCACTGTGCAGTTGCTATAATTTGGCCGGGCTTGTCATACTTTCAGTCACTAGCAGGCCCGGTCGGCATCTGGCTGAAGTGGCTGCTGTAGGTAGCACGTGCGGGAGGGCTGGATTTGCGCATCGACCAATGGTGGCGCCGTTTCAAAGATGTTAAGATGTTACATTTAGCTTGGAGGCTTGCTTGCTTGCTCGACGTTGCAGCTCAATGCGCAAATGTCGATGCTGACATGCTAACTGTCTGTTGCAGGTTGAGCCTACGACCACTGGCAACATCGGTAGGTCTTGCATGTGGCTAAGGCTACTGCTACCGTGGCTCAGTGCTGGACTTGTGCTCTTACCCTCTCTGTCTGTCTGTCTGTCTGTCTGTCTGTCTTCCTCTCTCTCTCTCTCTCTCTCTCTCTCTGTTTGTTTCTCTTTCTCTCGGTGTCTCTCTTTCACTCTGTACACCTTATTCTAGCTCTCCTTGTCGCTTTACCATGCTAGGCACATCCTGTGAGATGGGGGTGGGGTGGGGTGGTGGGCAGAATGCTCTGGCCACCACCACCCTACACGACCTGCAGGAGCATGCTGAACTGCAACCTGGCGGGATGCCCCACTAGCCCACTGCTATTGGCTGCAGCAGTTGAGGCCAAGCTTATGCTTCTTCGTAGCATGCTGCTGCAGCAAACTATGTTTGTGTCTGCCTCATTAGTGTAAGCCTTTGATTTTGCCAGTGAGGAAGCCACTCTCCATGGTCTCTCGATGGGAAAGAGCGTCATCAGACCATGTCTGCTTTGCTGTGCCTTCGAATGCTCAGAAAAGTAATATGGCTGCACAAAGAAATCTGCATCACTATCACGTCTTCTTCACGCATGCCGATAACCCAATTCTTGTTTAGGAGCCTCCATGCTTTATGCACGTGATGCTAGGGAGCTTGTCCATCCCGAGTGGCCGAGTTATAGATCGTAGCTTTCTTAAGAATCGATAGGAAACTCAAGTTCTGGCTACACCTGCACGAGTTCCTAGTCGAGACCCCCCTTTATAATTGTCTCGAGTGCAAGCTTGCGACTAACAAGCCGTGTCTACACGGTGTAACAGCTTGTAGTCGATACGAGTCTCGTTATCACAGATGCTCTCACTTGGCGACAAGAGATATCATGGGAGTGTAGGGTTCGTATATATTCTCGTTCGACAGCAAATGAAAATAGGACAGCCACTATCTGCAGGCGAGCATCTGCAGCCATTGCCATTGCAATTGTAGTAGTGGAAGACAACGCAAGGACGAAGCAGAACAACTCTTTCGGTGCCACAAACTGAAGTCCCGTGTAGGACATGTGTAAAAGCTTCACCAGTGTTGTTTCTTGGGTCTGCTTCTGATTGGTTGGCTGCCTCAGCAGTCTCCTATCTACTTACACTTCTATGCAGATGACCTTCAGTTGTACCATTGCTTTGATTCCTTCTAGCTCTCCAGCACGTCAAATCATCTCAACTCCCTTCGTGCCTGTATGCATGTGTTGATGACATTGGCACATGGATGGCAGCAAACTTTCTTAAATTGAATTATGATAAACCAACTTGCTAGATATGGACAAACAAAGTGTGATTCAGTAATTGGAAAGGTTAATGATCACAATCGGCTCTGCCAGCATGTGTGCTGTCGAATCTGCACGAAAAATCTAGGTCTTCTGTTCCGAAGTGACCTTTCATTAGACGACTACATTAACTCCACAGTCAATTCTGCTTACTTTCAGCTACACAACGTTGCTAAAATTCGTGCTTGTTTAGACAGGGATACCGCATCTAAATTGATCGTTTGTGACATCTCGTCTAGACTTCTGAAATTCACTGCTTGCTGATCTACCGGACGGTTCTATCAGGCGCTTAAAGCTTGTGCAAAACTCTGCAGCAAGGCTTGTCTGTCGCGACTGCCACAGTTCCCACATCACACCACTTCTCACCGACCTGCACTGGCTCCCAGTCAAGCAGCGCATCGACTTCAAGGTTTTGTCGTCACTTTTAGGTCACTCCATTCTTTGGCTCCAGCCTACCTATTAGACATGCTGCCGTGCCAGGCTAAGTATCGTACCACCCATTTTTCGGAATCGAACTGTTGACCTATACTTACGTAAAAACCTCAAATTCTTTGGCGACCGTGCCTATTGTTTGGATTCTCCCAAAGCCTGGAGCTCACTTAAAACTTACGTCACGACATCCCCTGACTTGATCACATTTAAAAAGAAACTAAAACGCATCTATTTATGACAGGATTTAGCGGGTTCATGTGATTCGTTCTTTACATGCTTATGTCCGCTGACACTATGCATGCTGTCATTAATCATATTTGCAGCCCTGGCTTGACTTTTCCTACGAAAAAGATGCCGTGTATTAGTTTATGTAATTCATTAACGAGCCGGTAAGGCAGAAGTGACAAAGCACTATGCACCCACACACCCATTAAGGTGTGCACACTGCACATAACTTGGCACTATGCACTTGGTAGGAAATATTTATTTAGATGCCCATCTTTCTTTTTTTTGCTATTTTCCCCACACTCATCTACAATGATGACCACTCTCCTGCTGGCATACCAGTAGTCGAATTGGCACTAATGTCAATCAGGGCTTTTAATCAGTTAGTTTTTTGTAGTAACTTTTTTATCCAGCTGACACTGAAAGGCTGCTATAAATCTGATTTCGATCCTGACCAGTTGGCAGAGTGGCACTAATGTGAGGACCGTAGCCTGTAGTGTCGGATGGCTTAGCTGTAACAGCAACATTACGTTTTCATATTTCTCTTTAAAACTAGTCTACTTATAGTCTGTTAGGCTTCTGTATACATCCAGCTGTCGATTCAGCAAAATATGGATTGGCTGTGTTCAATGTAGCCTTTTATCAAGATATGGCAGATTTAATGGGTACAAACTTAATTGAGAAGATAGAAACTCTTTGGGAAGCAGTATCATTGAGAGAGCTCTATGCTATGTGAACATGGCGGCTAAGTTCACACACTGATGAAAGTAACTCGAGAACGAAAAAGACAGAACCAACAATTATTTCCTACCTGATTTACTCATTTCTTGTTTCAGTTAGCAAGATTAATCTGGGGGGACCCTTCACTGCTCAAAGTCATTGGCATTCGAGGCATGTATAGGAAAACTACTTTTTGGTATCTAGTAATGCCTGTTAAATCATTTAAATGTCGATAGAGCTTTCTATTTAGCTTAATGGTTTATCTTGGCAAAATCTTTTCTGGAAATCAAGAAATATTCTTTCATTCAGACGATGCTGCCAACAGTTTTTTGTATTTCCACCCGTGTCTTTTCTATAAATAGAGTGGCTTTTGACATTTTTCAGATATAACAAAAAACTTTATATTGTTGCTCTCGGCTGTATAAAGTTCTCGCTGTGGCTTATGTATTGAACTGTTGAGGCGGTATCTTCCGTAATAGTTTTGGGAAACCCTAATGTAACTCAGAAATGAGGAAGCTAAGCCTCAGTATGGGCTCGGCCAGCGCATCTGCTGTAGAAAATACCTACACTCAAGGTGTTTTGTTCCAAAGTGAGCTTCACTAAACTTTAGCTCCAAATCCAAACCTCCATGCTTGTAGCTAAATACCATTGTAAACAGCTCGTGCCAGTTTAGATATTGATACCACAGCCAAGCTGGTCAATATACTTGTGACATCTCATGTAGACTCCAATCACTGACTACTTTCAGGTCTTTCTTACTATGCAATAAAATGCTTTTAGATGGTGCACAACTCATCAGCTAAATTTATTCGTGAATTACCGTTGCAACTGCTGTATTAAACACTTATAGCAGACCTGCACGGGTCCATATTAAGCACCAAATCGGCTTCAAGGTTCTGCTATCACTCACTTGTAGGTCCTTTCATTCTCTTACTCCAACCCCCTAACTGAATACTTCCTAATCAGGCTTCTTAAAACACCACAAGCTCCTCTAACTCTGCTCGATTCACTGTTCGGCAAAACCTATCTCAAAAGCTCTGAAGACCGTGCATCTAGTTCGTAAGCCTAAAGCGTGGAATTTAAAACCAACGGACATCACACCACACCCCCAAACTTGAACTGTTTAAAGATAGTTATGGGTAAATCAAGTGTGATTCAGAAATTAGAGAGGCTAACACTCAAAATTGGCTCTGCCAGCATATCTCCTGTTGAATCTACACAAAATCAGCTTGTCATGATCCAAAGTGACCTTTCGTAAGACGACCACATCAGCTCCCCAATCAAGTATGACTTCTTTCAGCTACATAACACTGCTAAAATTTGGGCTTGTTTAGACAGGGATACCACATCTAAGTTAGTCCATGCATTTGTGACATCTCGTCTTGACTTCTGTAGCTCAATGCTTGCCGGTCTAGCGGCCTATGAAGTCAGGGGCTTACAGCCGGTGCCAAACTCTGTAGGTAGGCTTGTCTGTCATGAGCATCGCAGCTGCCACATCTCACCACTCCTCTCCGACCTGCATTGTCGCTCACTTTTAGGTCTCTCCATTCTTTGGCTCCAGCCTACCTATCAGATCTACTTACACACCAGGCTAAGCACCATACCAACCAATTTTCGGAATCTAACTGTTTATCCGTATCTCACAATACAAATCTCAAATCCTTAGGAGACCGTGCCTTTAGTTGTATGCCCTCGAAGCCCAGGACTCACTCCCGACTTGCGCCACGACATCCCCTGAATAGACCACGTTTACAAATAAATTAAAAATGCACCTATTTATCACAGCATTGATTGAGTCCCTGTGATTTGACCTTTATGTGCTTATGTGTGCTGACACTGTGCATGCTGCCACTAACCACACTTTCGTGCTGACCCTGTGCATGTCATCCCTAATCGTGTTGTTTTTGTTGTTTATTGAGTATGATGCCACTAACCATTCGATCGTGCTTCATTCACAGCAAATGCAAAGTGCCTAGAAAGAGATTGATTCTCTGAGGTCACTATATCAAGTGTATTATTATTATTATTATTATAAAAGAGACGAAAGACTCACCTGCTCTCACTGTCGTAGCTCTGTCCACACGAGTTGTCCTTTTGGTACTTGTGTGTGCTGAAATTCTGCATGGTTCAGCCTGTGTGCAGTGCCTAAAAAGAGCTTTAGTTCTCTTAGCATGCTACATTAATATTTTATGATCATTATAACAATACATCTCGTGCTGTAGACGGATCTGCAAGTAACGGCACTATGGATGGCAAACAAGGTGAAGGCAGCACAAAAATAACAACGGCCTGCATCACGATCTCGGTAAGAGCCTGCAAGCTGCTGCTCTGATTATAGCTGCTGCTTTTGAGTCACCTGATCAGACCCAGGATCACAACCGACCAAGCGATTCATCTGGGTTATGCCGTGAAGCATCGTCCATTCGGCTCCTGTTAACGAACGATTCGCCATGTTTCAGAGCTGGTACTGAGAGATTTCTATTTCTTACCAGTCATTTGGTGCTGCAGTCACCATACGCCTTAGCTTTGAGGTAGCTATGCCTTACCTCGGTCGTCATCATCTATATAGTCAGAAAGAGAGAACTGTTTCATAGTTAAGCTGAAGAGAGCAGCCGAGCTGTCTAGCTTAAGAGTGGCAATAATAATAATAATACTTTTGTATATTACCCTCAGAAAACTTGATCTCTTTCTAGGCACTTTAAATTTGGTGCAAAGGAAGCATGCTTGAATGGTTAACAGTGGCATGCTCAATGTCAGCAAGAATAGCATGGTTAGAGCACTTGATTGTTGTCAGTACTCTACCCGTGATTTATTCTGGTACCAGTAGTGTTTTCTTTTCCTTGCCGTAGCATTTGAAGGTACATGACAACTGTCAAATATTATGTGACCAAACAGTCCATTAAGCTAGTTGTGCTGTAGGATACTAGCTTGCTTCCGACTGCTGTCATCATAATTATTTTCTTTTAATAATACAAATTCATTTATATTACGACCTAGGAGAACTTAATCTCTAATCAGGCGCTTCACATATGCAGCAGGGCTCAAGCCCACAACCCAGGTCATTAAGTACATTAGCATTGACCTTGATCAATGCAAGCACTTTCATCACTGGGGCGACCCCTTTTAGGCCATTGAATTAAATCTGCCGATGCTCCGGCCTCTTCGTGAGGAGGAGGAGAGGAGAGAGAGAGAGAGAGAGTGAGAGAGACAGACAGACAGTCAGACAGACAGACAGACAGACAGACAGACAGACAGAGACAGAGGCAGAGACAGAGACAGACAGAGACAGAGACAGAGACAGAGACAGGCAGAGACAGAGGCAGAAAGAGACAGAGATAGACAGAGAGACACAGAGAGAGAGACAGAGAGACAGAGAGACAGAGAGAGACAGAGACAGAGAGAGAGAGAGAGAGAGAGAGAGAGAGAGAGAGAGAGAGAGAGACAGAGAGACAGAGAGACAGTGAGGCAGAGACTCAAGCCACAGCGACAGAAAAAGAGTCAGGAAAAACTGAGTAACAGACAGGCAAGATGGACAAAGATACAGATATTCCGAAAGACAGACTGACAGCAAAAAATACTAGCTAATTCAGCAGCCTCTTTTATATAGCAACAAAAGAACCTTTACGGGGTGTCGCCACCGCTTGCAGCGGCAATACATGTCCACTGCAGAATTTGAATCCACGACCTTGGTTCCGAGTTCATGAAAAGCATCTGCCTTACCTAGTGTGCCATCACGGCAGACATGCCCAAAAAATGCCACACAACAGGCCAAGAGAGACCAGCAAGCAGTGAAAATAAAGTAGAGAGAGAGAGAGAGAGAGAGGAGAGAGAAGGGAGAGAGAGAGGATAAAAGTGGTGTGAGGGGACAGAAAGTGACAGAGGGTGAAGAGAGGGAGAGAAAAAAGAGATCGAAGAGAGAGTAGAAGGAAAATAAGAAGCAGGAACAGATAAATCGTTAGAGCTGAGTAGAGGCAATACACACGCACACACGCACGCACACGCGCACACACACATACATATATATATATACATATGTATGTATATAGAAAGATATAGAGGGAGACAGAGAGTTAGAAAGTCATACAAGCAGACCGAAGGGGAGAGAGAGAGAGAGTGAAAGAAGGGGAAGAGGAAGGGCTGTCGCTGGGAGTGTCCGTAGTCTTATTCGGTGCTATTGACAAATTCATGGGATGCTAGCACAAATATTTGCCCGGAAACAGGTGGACATGAGAGCATGTGCCTGCTGCCAGCAGCCAACTGCCTTGAAGCTTTGTGCTAAAAGTGAGAGCCCAAG
Source organism: Cristatella mucedo (assembly GCA_009760855.2). NCBI lineage: Eukaryota > Metazoa > Bryozoa > Phylactolaemata > Cristatellidae > Cristatella > Cristatella mucedo. The sequence goes on along the minus strand of WPIO01000048.1, from coordinate 1,641,889 downwards.
ACAGCATGGTCACGTGGGGCCGACACAAGGGCTAGGCTGAGGCTAGGGCAGGTGCTTAGCTAGTCCCTAATCGAGCTAAACCTACTAAATACATTCGGCTATGCATGCAGCTATAGTCATGAGTGGACCGTTGTTTGCTCAAGTTATCAAGCCGGCATCATTCGTTCAAGAACGGAGCAAGTGATCTCAAAGCTGCTCTGACGCAGCCAGCCGTTTGTGTGACCCACTCAAGCCAGCCTCTTCTGATGCTCTTATTGCTCTTTGATGATTTCGGTCTTTGATGTCAATTTACCTGTAAGGGTATTTCTAGCTTAAATTTGGACCATCAGAAAGTTTGGCTTTGTCAATGCACCTTTAGAACGCTTCTCTGCTGCATAACGTTGAAAGGACAATAAAACACTAACTCCTCATGCATCGGTATATGCACTGCTTTGCATAACCAGCAGAATGGCAGCTGATCTTTGATGACTTATCTACTGAGTAACATATTGGCAGCCGATTGCTCATAAAGCTATAACAGCAGCAGGTGAAAGCAGCTACTATTCGTAGCTCCTCAGTCGATGCCCCGGTTTCTGGTGAGTACTTCTTTATTGTCCAGGGACTGCTGCTGCTGCTTCAGCATGTGCCTGCTGTGCAAACAAGATAAGGCTGTGTTTAGGCAGGTTGCTTTCGGCAACATGCAGGGTTGAAAAAGGTTATCTGATTAAGCAGCCTCACTTGCATAGCAGCAGGCAGAAGAGCCTTAGCGGCTATCACCACTATTCGCGATGGGCAATAACGGATCAGCTGCTGGCAGGACTCGAACCTACGATGTGGGTCGTGAAGAGCAAGCACCTAACCTCATGGGCTGAGACCCAATTTACTGTGAGCCTAGTGTCTGCCGTTGGGCACGTTCCTTGGTGCAGGTGGTATCGATAGCTTCTACCGAGGTCACTATCTGCTCAATTGTGGCTCGTTATGCCTTGCTTAGTGTTATCTATCGAGGGAAGCTGACCTAAGAGACAGTAACAAGCTGACATAAGAGTCAACCAGCTCTATTACGGAGCTCATATGCCTGTACACTATTTAGTGGCAGCCAGCTTCGACAAGTGCCACCGACATATAGCTGCACGTGGGTGACCAAGTGTGGCTATTCTTCTGCATCGGTGACAGCCGGAATGGATGTGACAAGGCCATTCCACAAGGCCCCTTTTCATCATTCTTAGTGTTTAAGCCGAGTTCAGAGTGGTCTGTAGAATGTGATGCCTGTAGCAACTGCTCGCCTGCCATCAGCTTTGATTTTGCCACGTACGAGTAACTTTAAATTTGTGTGCTCGCTCGATAATAGCCTGCTCTGGTTTTCTTTTAGTCAAATCAGTCAGACAGCAGCATGCAGTCAGACGAAGCTGGCCAAGGTAGGTGCAACGGTCAAGTAGAACGTGAGCAGAGGCTACTGCTGTGTGCGCCGAGTGCTGTGTAAAATTTCGCTGCATGCATGTAGCATACTTCCAACTGCAATCGTCGGCAAATTTTCTGCAAGCTTGGGCAGAGCCCATTAGACTTCCTCATATAAATTCGGTGTTTAGGTTTATTCCAGAGAAAAGCTGCTGCATCCCACATCCCACTTGCCAAAGGGGCTGCAAGAGCTACTTGCTGTTTCTCGGTTAAAAGCAAGCACCCCCTCTCTCCCTCTCTCTCTCTCTCTCTCTCTCTCTCTCTCTCTCTCTCTCTTTCTCTCTCCAACCCACATAGAAGCCAGCTAGATTCCACAGCCGAGCAGCTGCCAGTGGTGGAGACTCCTCACTCAGACCTCACATAAGGATGGCGATGAATTAAGAGCTGAACATGCTAAAGCGATGCAGGCCAGCGAGGCCCCCCCTGCAGTACAGTTTTGAAAACTTCTGAGAACCAATCCGCTCGGATTTAATAGATGGGGTAGAGGGATAGATCCCTTATTGATGGGGACATAACTCCTTATACTTATGACTGTTGGCCAACCCAGAACTGATCTGTTCGGAGGAGTGCAGTACGTTTTATAAAAGGGTGGCTAGCACAGCAGGAAAATTATGTGTGGTTGAGAAATTTTGTGAAATTTTAATGCATAATTTTACAGATGTTAGTGTACTTATTTTGCCGTCAGAACTACTCCCCACCAGGCAAAGAATCATAAAACCCAATGCTCTGACTCGAATCGTTTAGCCATACCTCGTATGAACCTTGAAATCATTGAAGATCGTGCCTTTAGCTCGCATGCTCCCAAAGTATGGAACCCACTGCCGGTGCACGTTATAAGGTCGTCTGACATGACGAAATTAAAAAGCTTTAAATTCATCTGTTTATTACAGCATTTGGTAGGTATTTTTCATTCGTCATTCATGTGGATGTCCCAGCTTACATTGGGCCTGCTGCTTGTGGATGTTCCCACCAATCATTTGGTAATTTTTTTCTACATAGCATCTGTAAAGTGCCTAGAGAGAGAGAGAGAGAGAGAGAGAGAGAGAGAGAGAGAGAGAGAGAGAGAGAGAGAGAGAGAGAGAGAGAGAGAGAGCGCGACGAGAAAAAGAGAGAGAGAGAGAGAGAGAGAGAGAGAGAGAAAGAGAGAGAGAGAGAGAGAGAGAGAGAGAGAGAGAGGGAGAGAGAGATTCAGCTTTCTGAGGTGCTATACAAATTATTCTTTTGCCAAGCTGGTTTAGCCCAGTGGTTAGAGTGGTCACCCCGACAAAGAGCTGGCCGATGTCGTGGGCTCGATCTCCGTGGCATATGTAAAGCACCTGAATAGAGATTAAGTTCTCTTAGGGTGCTTTGCAAATAAATCATATAATTTCATGTTATCACTATTGATAATGTTATGTTCTCTGCAAGCGTTTGATACCTGTGTAGTCGGTTATATTTGATTAAGCCGAGATAGATGTGGATAATTAGATTATTATAACAGTAATGCTAATGTGCACTTGCCAGGAATTGCAAACCAGCGCTTTAAAAATTTGGGTTTACACTTAAAACGCTTATCATTAATATGCTATTAGAAAGGAGAATACAAGAGCAACTTTATTTATCCCCCTGCTCTTCCAGCTCTATTGTAGCAGTCCATTTCCTGCTCGTGACTCACTGCTATGTCTCAAAGGAAGCATACTGCCCCTACACAATTTTCATATACAGCAATAGCTGCTGGCATTATAGAAGGGTGAGAAAAAAGTTCGTGCACCATATTTTCATTAAACCATTATTAAATTCATTAAATTAATATTTCATCAAATTATTAAAATCACCAAATTTCCTCAATCTTGTATTTATGTCGGCCTCAGCCTATTCATACTGATTGCATTTAGGGAGTAAGCTAAGGTGGTTGTAAGAGATTTCCCCCCTCCCGGTAGACCACAGGACATTCCCCCCCTGGGGTAGGACATTTCCTCCTATGTTGATGAATGTATAACTAAGAATACATATATATATATATATATATATATATATGTGATTAAATGAAGCTCATGCTCTATTAAAATAAAAATCAACTCAGTATAATTAGAGGAGTGGATGGATTTGAAGGATTGTTTCTAATGGAGCGAGCGGCAGTGGTTGTGGCGACTGCGACAGGGGCTAGCTATACAGTTTGGTTCCGCTGAAGTTAGGTCCTGCTCGATGCCGTCAGGCACGTGTTCATACCCGTCAAAGCGGCACGTGCTAAGGCATGCGTTCCTGCAAATGAGCGCTAAGCCTCAGAGGTCTACTGAGTATAACTCGACATCAAGAGATCTAGTCAAGCCCTAATATGCACTAATTAAAGTGAAGAATACGAGCAAGAGTGGATTTAGGCAGCAGAGGCAAAGCCCGCCCTAAAACCTAAACACTAAACCCTTAACGCGAAAGCCTAAACTCTAAAAACTCTAAACCCTAAAAACCCTAAACCCCAAATTATAAACCCTAAACGCTAAAACCTAAACCCTAAACCATATACCGGGGTGGGGGAAATGTCCTGCCCCAGGGGGCAGGAAAATGTCAGGGGGCAAATGTCCGGTTGGGGGAGATGTGGGGGGAATATCCGAACCCCTTGATTCTGCCTGGACACCTTACTTGGTTAAAATTCACGCTGTTTTGAATCCGGTAGCGCTTTAAATATCGTGCCACGATCTGCAAAAGCAAGTCCACAGGCAGTGAGCTGCTCCTATGCATACATGTATACCTGTAACCCAAAAACCTGTAGCCCAAAAAAGGGATTGGGGCTGCAGATGAAGCTAGCAGCCGTCCAACAGGGGAAGTCAAGATTCTTAAAGAAAGCAGCACCTCTACTCAAAACAGATTAGCACGCCATTACTCTGCTTCTCCATAGAATTTGCAACGGATTATAGACTACTGCCCTATATTAGCTGGAAAGAGGTTTCTCTTCGATTTGCTTCACAGATTGAAGTGCCAGACGTTTGGTGTCGATGAGGTTTTTTGCTCAAGATTTGGCAGCGATACTAAATATAATTCATTCGGATAGCGCCCTAAGTGAAGTGAATCTCTAATCAGACGCTTCACATATGCCACAGGCCACGAGCCAGTGACCTCTGCGACCAAATACATTCACCTTGTCCTCGGTTGGAGCTAGCACCTCAACCACTTGACCCCAAGCTCAATGATGCCGAACTAATCTAGCAATTGTTCTAGTACGACACACTTTGCAACTCTCTGGCATGACCCCAAGGGTTAAGGTGCTCGTGTCGTTAATGTCCGAGACAAGGTCCTTGCTGTTGAAGACCGAGGTGCTGGCTCGGTGGCATTTGTGACGTGCCTGGATGGAGATTCGGTTCTCTTAGGGCACTATGTACATGGATTTACAGATTTAAAATTCATTTAATTTGATTTGCAATTTATGGTAACTAGCTTCACCCAAACCTGACACCCTGTCGACAAAGTAGGCGATGGGCAGAGTAGGGAACTTCATCTTACCACTTTCCATAAGAATAGGCAAAGATGTGCTGAAAAGTCGAGGGACTAAGACATCACGACGTAGAAAAGGCTGTGCCAAGGTCTTGCAACAAAGAGTAGCTTGCCGTTGGCTAGCTTCTCTTGTATGCTGCTGCTGCTGCTGCTGCTCACAGCTTCTACCTACCGATCGAAATGCCAGCCTGTCCCTCTGCCTTTGCCCCAATGCTCCCAATGCTTGCCGAGTGCTTCGACACGGAGGGAGCTCTGTGCCACGTGCCACCTCTACACTGTCGAACAGAGTGACTCGCAAGTAAGGTAAGCAAAAGCAGGTAGAGCTCGTAGGGAGCAGAGCTCAGTTATCGCCCAAGGCTGCTCGGCTCAACTCGTATCTGTAAAGTGCCTAGACAGAGATTCAATTCTCTGACGGCGCTATACAAATGCATTATTATTATTATTATTATTGTTTGAGCATGCTTTGTCTCTCTTGCTCCTGTTTCAACTCGGCACCGAGATTTAATGCTCGAGAACCTGACATGGCTGCGACTAAAAATCTTGATGCTGCCAGAGATCCTGTATAGGTCTCCGGACTGCCAGGCCTGTCTGTGTGTTGCCTGCTCACTCTATGAAATTTTCTGTCACTTTTCTCGTCATAGCCTTAGGGGCAGTACGATTCAGAGGCCGCCTTAAATTGTTTTCCCGAGGTATTGCTTGCCAAAGGCTATGCCGTCGCCCTTGCACGGTTTGCCGTGTGCGCCAATGCACTTTGCAAGCAACACTGCTAGAACCACGTGTGTTCACTGAGCAATTGCACCACGGGCTGCTGCTGCTGCTACCCTTTGTTTGCTCGCATCTGCCTCCAGCACACAGGTCTATACTAGCTAGCTCAGAGTCGGCAAGCAGTGGCCCACGTTAACCTGTTCATCACGGCCTGCTAATCATGCTATTAGTTGACTCAAGGCATTTGCAGTGAGAAATGGTCACACTAGCATGTGAATTTGCAAGTGTATATGAATGAGAACATTCATGCACGCACTTGCATTTGTGCTCTCATTCGCGCACGATTTTGAACATTTAGGCATGCGTGTGTGTGTGTGTGTGTGTGTGTGTGTGTGTTGGTGTATGTGTGTGTGAGCGAGCACTTGCACAAGCATGCACTCGTGAATACCTTATGCATGTCTGTGGCTGTGTGCATGCATGCTTACTTGTACGTGCTTGCATGCCCATGGGCATGCATGGGTGCATACCTGTGTCTACTTGTGCATGTTCATACGTGTCCTTGTGTGCGTGGGCAGTTCGTTTCTCGAGTGCTTGGCTTTTGCTTGCTTTTGTGCTGGCACTGAAACATATGCCTGTTGTCACTAGTAGGGAAGGTGTTGAGTTGGTTGAAAAAGTTGTCAGGTGTCTGCGATGCATCAAGCTGCAAGCAAGCTGCACCAGCAAGCGCTGGCGACCGTGTGCCTCTGTTTCCTTTGCACGCCGGCGCGCTTTGCACAGCGTCACCATAAAGTAGCCATGGAGGCTCAGAGAAGGTCCACACCTTGTTGGGCACATCCTCTGCTCTCGCTCTAGCTGAGCAAACGAATGGCAACAGGCACGTTGTTGGTTCCTTCTCTGAGCTTGGGCGGCTGCGTCACGGCGATGCTACCATGGTTACATCTTCTCCATATGGCAGCCCTGCTCCTCTCTCACCGGCTGAGTGCCCCAGCCTCGTAGAGCCCTTTTAGCTGCTGCTGCTGCCGAGCCCCGCGCTCTCTGCCCGGCAGCTAGCTTGAATGTCACGCGACTGTCATGCTGCAGCTCACGTGTATGCTCCTTCCGTCCGTCTGCAGGTGATGTACACGTGTCTTCAGAGAGACCCATGAATGGTCAGCGAGCCTTGCATGGTAAGGCTAGCGATCATCAAAGTGGTGCCGGGGAAGCTGTATCGACACCCTCCAGGTAATAGTCGGTACAGCGCAGATGGCATGTGTGATGATGAACCAGCTGGTTCCTGCGACAGACTCCCTCTCTCTGCTGGTTCGTCCAGTTTTGCATGCGTCCACGCCTGCGTGTACAAGCCCAAAATGAGGCAGACATGCACGCAGAGCGAGACTTCTCTGCTAGCCCACACATTGCGTCAGTTCCTGGCCGAAAGTCTTGTGGGGGACGGCGACGCACGATGGCCTGCCGTTCGGCCCTGTACAAGCCCAATTTTGCTCGCCCTTCTATGTTCTACTACTGCAAGCAGGCAATTGGGCCTGACAGCACGCACTAAGTGTTGCTTGCAAAATGCAGCCCTCGAGCAAGCCAGTCGAATAACCGAACTCTAAATGGGTTCGTTGGAGCTGCTGCTACTCACGAGTTCACATAAGAGCACTGGGAGGGGGGTGGAGGTCTGACCCCTATCTGTGCTGCCGTTCTGCTCGCCCATCTCTCTGCGATCGACCGTTCCTACGATTTCAACCCTGTCGAGCTTCTTTTTCGAAGGCATCGCCACAGCGATGACCAAGTTTGGCTTTAGTGGCTTCTGCTTAGTAGCCATCGTCCTAATGCTGCGCTATTTGCTATCGACTTTCGGGCTTGTCAAATCAGACTTTCCACCTCGTTAGGGGTTCTACACTACATAAAGCATCTATTTCGTACGAGCGGATGATGAAGCCTTGGCTATATCGCTCACACACACACATCACATGTTCAGGGACTTGCCCTGGCACAATATCGGTGCCAATTTAGAAAGAAAGTCGCTAGTGTATACACAGCTTAATGTTTTATCACGCTTGCCCTTGCTCGGCTTCCACTCTGGCCAGCCACGCATTTTCTTCTGCAGATCTCTTTGAGCATTAGCCCAGGCAAGTGAATGATGGTTGCTCGACTCAACTCCCCAGCGGTTTCTTGCTGGCTTTTCCTTGTAAAAGATGGACATGCATCGAGGAGGCTGCATTGCAACAGCTCTACGACTTTGCAACGGCTAGTGTGGCCAGCACCCAAAGAGGAGCTCTCTCTCTATCTCTCTCTCTCTCTCCCCCTCTCTCTCTCTCTCTCTCTCTCTCTCTCTCTCCCGTGCTGGCCTCAGCCAGCTGCTTGCTCAAGTACTGGCCAGCAATGTAGCCTATCGGGTTGAGTTACCTAAGCCTGCTGCATCCAGAGGAGAGTGAGACTAGGCAGCAGTGGCTGCAAGCACAACCGAGACCCAAACGCACAGTTTCTCACTTTGTGATGCACTTATCGGTTTTACTGCTTAGCAAAGCGATTCGGTCAATTACCGACTGCGATAACCAGAGCTCTGTACTATCGGGCAGTGCTTGGTGAGTCAGTAGCCAGCCGGCCTGCTGGTGCTGCTGCATCTTGACAATTTAGCCAATCATCCATTGTTTGCTGGGGATGCAGCCCCCAGCACAGGTGGAGTTACAGTTTGGGCGATGCTGGATTACGTATGGATAGATGCCACTCAGATTTCGGCCAGGATGCTGTGCAATACCGTGCTTGCTCACACACCGCTAGGGTTACTGCAATTGTGGGTTTTCGGCCTCTAGGCCCCAACCTCTAGTCGCCTTGTTGCTGACTAGCCAGTATATTTTTTTTTTATCTCTGTCTGTAACTTCACAAAGCCACACAGACTATGCGGGTGTAACAAAGGAGAGTTTTGTATAGCATACTCGCAGCCTAAGCGGCTTTCGGTACGCATTTGGTTGCCAACAGACTTCATCTCATGCAACAAAGAGAAAGTGGGAAGCATAGCCGAGTCAGGAGAGCAGTTGAGGTAGTGAGCAGCATGGAAGTAGCAGCTCAGGACTGCTGGAAATGATGTGCCATAGTTGGCAGCAGGAGAGTGGCTATCTTTGTGTAAGAATCGTGGTAGAGAGTTCCACAGCCTAGGACCTGCAGTGCTAAAGCTTCTGTTGCCAACGGTCTTTAACCACAGGAATGGAACAGCTAATTTATTGTCCATGCATGACCTGAGGGCACGAGGAGGCTGAAACTGGTGCAGCAGTTCAGCTAAGTATTGAGGAGCCAAGCTGTCGCAGGCCTTGTGGGTCAGAGAGCCTTGTGGGCAGCGTAAGAACTTTGCTCTGTACAAGTACTGCCAAAATTTAACTGGTGGCCCTGAGGCAGCAGCATGTGCAGAGGGCAGCATTGTGACTGGCTGCTGCTGCTGTCTGTGACTGATACTGGGTTCAATAGTGTTTCTGCTTTCAAATCTCTTGCACAGCCAAGTGGACCCGTGTCAGATTACTTGCAGATTACATGCTGATTGAAAGATTTCGACTGAGAGTATTGCAAATGCATCCATCTAGCTGCTGCTAGCCACTCTGAGCTGGAAAGCTTAAGTAAGCAAGCTTATTGTGCATGGCTGTATTTCACCGGAAAACCCGAATGTAGAAAGTATGAAGTTTTTTCCACTTGTGCTGAAATTGGCACGCAAAGACTTTCTCATTCATTCCAATTGTTCAATCCAACTTGCAGCTATTTATTCCATTTTAACAGCCATTAATTTAGGATCCACCTGGCTCGGTAAATAATAGACACACGTGAAAGAAATTTCTGCAACCGTTGGCATTTGTGGAACAAATCATGTAGGCAACTTCAAATAGCTGGGAACTCCTTGATGAAGAACAACCGAATGCAACTAAAACCAGAGCGATGGCAAATTCATTTTGGGCCCAGGCAGCTCAGCAGCAAGCCTAGCCTGGTCGTCCAAGTTCAACACTCGAGCTGCTCAGTGAGTCGTCAGCAATGCCAGCAGCCTCGCTATTCGATGCATTTCAGAAGAGCATTCTCAAATTTGCAAAGAGTAGGGAGTCATTAAAAGACCTCCTGTAAGGTACTTGCACTGACCTCGATGGCTAGAGCTCCGAGGGCCCAGGGGAGGGCGCGAGATGCTGGGCTCATGTCAGAGTCTTCTCTTTTCCAGACCCGGTCGGGTGAAAGAGAGGAAGAATGGTTGGTAAAGCAGCCTCATCTCGCTGACAGATCTCGCACCCCCTGTCTGCAGCACTTGTTGCTTCGACATTTTTGCACCAGCGCTCTGGCAGGGCAGGCCACCAGCTCCCTCTTCCCCCCCCCCCCTGCGGAGCCACATTCTGGCCGGCCGCCGGGCATCAATCGGCACCCGGTACTTGAACTGCTAGTATGCAGGGTGGGTGGAGAGCTCTGAATCCGGCAGCTCGCCGGATGTCCTCTTTAAGGCTAACCACTGCTGCTCTGGTTTTTCGCCGACCGGCTCCTGGCCCAACTGGCCCGGGGCCAGGAGCAGGCTGCCCGGGGAGCAAGCCAGTCGTAGCTCGCTCGGGTCGTAATCTCCTCTTTCGGGCCAGTCTGTCGGCTGGATTCTCTGCAAGCCTTATCTCTGCAGCAGGGCTAGTCGGTGATAGCACCGCGTTCGCCCTGGCCAATCGCCGACTAGCCTCATGCCGGAACAAGGCCTACGAGGCCTAGTGGCGCTGCCGACGGCCGGCACTCCCACCTCGGCCGGCTGCGTAGCTGCAGCTGCTCCCTAGTTGGAGCCTCAGAGATCCCTCATCCCGTGCGCCGACCGAGATCTCGTGGTCACTCGTTAGCTCTGCCGTGAGGCTCACCACGACGGCCAGGCCCAGTATGTCGCAGCCCGATCCTTCGAGCAGAACCCTGGACTTTTTCGACCCGTAAGTAAATGAGAGTGCTACAGGCTGGCCGGAGGACGTTGGCTAGTGCTTCGTGCAGCTGCTAACGTCTGCTGCTGTGCCTCAGTCTAGCAGCGTACGCCGGTGCCTTCTCGGTCTTGAAGCCGGTAGTGATACAAGGGACTGTCTGATCTGGCAGCGCACCAGCCGAGCGATGCGCAGGCGGCTTCTGGCAGCTTCTCGCAAGGAAAACTGCAGGCCTCCAACCTGGCGCAGCTACCACCTCGATAACGGCACGATGTCATTGCAGGCTGGACGATTCGCTCATCGGCAGCTACACTGCACCCCAGCAGCAGTTTTCGAGCGAGCCGAATGGCAAGCACAGCTGGGAGGCCGAGCTGTCGTTCGAGATGAGCAGCGACAGCCACGGCAGTGCTGCAGAGCCTGCAGCCGTCGCAGGGCAGCATCAGGGCTGCCCGAGCAGACAAAGTGGCAGCAACCACTTGGAGCCGCAATTTGAGGGCGGCGAGATCGAGAACGAGCCCAGGGTGAGGCAGGACGTCGCGCGTGAGAGCGACCGACGCGACGACGAGGAGCTGCCCGAGCAGGGCCTGGCGCAATCACTCCTGTCGAGGTTCAAGGACATTGAGTCGGAGGCGCAGCAAGTCAAGCAGACGGAGCATCGGCCGTCGGGCGTGGCTGTAAAGGTGAGGGCTGCCGATCACTAGCTCTTCGTAGGCCGTGTCGTGCCTGGCATGCAAGCAAGAGAGAAATAGAGAATGACAGTGAGAGGGAGCCAGAAAAAGAGTGAAAGAGACAGGGACAGAGACAGAAACAGAGAGGGAGAGAGAGAGAGAGAGAGAGAGAGAGAGAGAAAGAGATAGAGACAGAGAGGGAGAGAGAGTCAGACAGAGACAGAGACAGAGATAGACAGAGACGGAGGCAGAGAGAGTGAATGAGACAGAGAGAGAGAGAGAGAGAGAGAGAGAGAGAGAGAGAGAGAGAGAGAGAGAGAGAGAGAGAGAGAGAGAGAGAGAGAGAGAGAGAGACAGACAGACAGACAGACAGACAGACAGACAGACAGACAGACAGACAGAAATAGAGAGAGAGAGGCAGAGAGGGGGAGCCAGAGAGAGAGAGAGAGAGACAGAGAGAGACAGAGAGAGACAGAGAGAGACAGAGAGAGACAGAGAGAGAGAGAGAGAGAGAGAGAGAGAGAGAGAGAGAGAGAGAGAGAGAGAGAGAGAGAGAGAGAGAGAGAGAGAGAGAGAGAGAGAGGGAGAGACAGATAGACAGAGAGACTGAGATGGGCAGACTGGGAGACTGAGAGAGAGGGAGAGAGAAGTGTGAGTGAGTGAGGGAGAGACAGAGAAAGAGGGAGCAAGAGAGAGAGAGAGAGAGAGAGAGAGAGAGAGAGAGAGAGAGAGAGAGAGAGAGAGAGAGAGAGAGAGAGAGAGAGAGAGGGAGAGACAGATAGACAGAGAGACTGAGATGGGCAGACTGGGAGACTGAGAGAGAGGGAGAGAGAAGTGTGAGTGAGTGAGGGAGAGACAGAGAAAGAGGGAGCAAGAGAGAGAGAGAGAGAGAGAGAGAGAGAGAGAGAGAGAGAGAGAGAGAGAGGAGAGAGAGAGAGAGGTGAGAGAAATGAGAGAGTAGAGAGGCATTGCACGTTCACAGGCAAACTGATAGTGTGCTTCTCTGAGCTTGTGCAACTGGCAGCCGAGATTTTTAAGCCTGTTTAAAAGGCAACTGCAAGCCAGCCTTCGTGAGGGCTGCATGTGTGCGCTTGTGGGAGGGGAACTTTAAGTTTATTTAGTTTTTAACTCTTTTGCTGGCAAAGCTGACCATTTCTCGAAACTTTAAACGAGAACTTGTTCCCTCTTTCCTTAAGACTTTGGTTTATCTTCTGCCTTGCTGGTATCATGGTTCATCTTGCCACAGTGCTGCCGGGGAGGGGGCTGTGCATGCTAGCACACCCAAATTGCCAACTCTTTGGCTCCTGTTGCGATGGCAGATGGTGAGGCAAAGGCGAGATGAATCGCCGCGCTTGCAATGATTTGTCGTTGTTGTTAGGTGAGCACAAGTGCTGATCTGCTCACATGTTGTCGGGAGAATTCGTAGCATCGGAAGCCCTTGCTGTGCGCAGCTGCATGTGCTCCGAGTATTGGGCAGCACAGCTCGAGATAGGCACTCACTCAAAACGTCGTAAGGCCTGCAATTACGTCTGCCCTAGCTCTGCCTGCCCAGCTCCCATGCTGCGTACGAAATCAGTTGGCGACCCGAGCAAAGCTGCCTAGATAGAGTCAGAGCACTGCAAGTGCTGGGCTGCTGATAAGCACCAATCGCTTTGGGGCATTGGTTTGCAGCTGCAGCCAGCCAGCCAGCTGTTCATTGCCGAGCCAGTCTGTCCTCTAAGCTTGCTGGAGAAAGGTGAGCGCTCACACACATACAACTTTGGCCACTAGAGAGCGCGTGCTAGAGCACTTGCAATCCTGATGCCTACCCCTATGTGCAAGCAACCTGCGTGTGCATTTCTCTGACAAGTGGTCGGAGGGTGGCAGCTGCCCCGCTAGTTTATTTTAGGGCACTAGAGTTCGGTTAGGATTCGAGCCTACCCTTCAATCGCCACCAGCTCTTTGGCGCACAGATTTCGAGGGTGATCGGTATGGTAATTAAACTGCCTGCCTGCCGTGATTTTGCAAAAGTCCCCATTTTGATTTCTTGCACCCAAAAAGTTGCTCCTACTGTCAGAAGCGATGTATCCAAAGTCTTACGTTGATATTTGCTGATTCAGAAACTTGGCAAGGCAAACAAAGCAGGTCAGCTGATTCAACGGCACGATTTGTATGGTAGCAGAAGAGCCGGACTGGCCATTTTTCTTCTCGTAGCAGGAGGAGCAGGAGGAGCAAGATTCTGGTCCTGCCTCAGCCAGCTCCACCTGGGCAAAGCCAAGGGCAGCTAAACTAGGCTGGCTCTGCAAGCGATCAGTGTGTCTCAAGGCCTCCAATATTACCAAAAATGAGTATGCTTTTAGTCTAACCGTGTATTTATTTGATTCGTGTCTCTCTTTACCTAGACTTTGCTGATGGCCAGGGGTCATGTCCATTTCGGCTGGCTCCAGCCTGGCTCCCATTGTTCCAGTCAAACTTTATAGTTGGGCACCCAATTCTTTAGTTCTTATCTTGTATTGAGAACGTTTCAGCCATCACTTGAGATTATTGCGATACGCCTGATGTACAGTCATACAACGTTTGTATAACAGCATTGGACTCGAGTACCTGCCAAATGCCAGATTTTGCAGCTTCACTGCCAACTAGCTGTTTAAACTAACTATGGCCTCGATGCCCGACTAACCAGTCTTGATAACTGCATTGGGGCGATAGCTGAACATGACATCAATCAAGATTACCATTTAAAAGGTGAAGTTAGCTGATTCACCAGCATCATCAATATAGCTGCAGAAGATGATTAAGAGATATTACCATCAAGCAATAAAGTATTGCCTGCAGCAGCATTGCCTACTGCAGGACTTGAACTCATGATCAGAGCCGTGAAGTTCAAGCACCTTACCTCAGGGAAGACCTAGTGGTGACAGTACAATTATAATTCCATTAGCTATGTGGCTTCGTTTTCCTCAGCAAGAGAATGTAGAAGTTAAGGTTTGCCAATGGAATGACGTTTCTTAAATCTCCCTGAGTGACATTGGTTTGATTGGCTGAGGTTTGCTCTTTATAGCATAAGAAGTTTAACTGAAAGGCGTTCCAGCAATGTAGAGAGCATTGCCAGGTGGTATTTCGGCTGTCTGCTAAATCGGTAACTTGGCTGCAGTCGGCCGTGCACTCAGGGAGTGGGTGGATAGTAGTTAAATTGATAAGCTTCTGCAGTGAATGTGTCACGGCTCAGTGCCGGCCAATCTGATCTGGAGATCGACTGTCAGTTTCCAACAGGCTGCTCCGCCGGCTTCTGGCGTTTCGGTGGATAGTCGGACATCCTTATCTATTTCCTGCTATTGGCTGGGGCCAGCACACCGGTGGCTGGTTGTGCCACTCTTTGGTCTTTGCTCATCAGGCTGCACTGAGCTCATTGAGGCCATGACACACAACCCGGCTTGCTCTCATTTCATTTCCGTTTACAAGCATCAAGTTCATTCTCACTCAATTCACCGGGATTCAGCTCGAGCGAGTAAGCAGAAATTTAAAGCCAAGTATTTACAGCCCTGCTTGTGAATGCCGAATGAAAGGCTGTCTCAACGGCCCCTTGGGTAAAGAGCACCTGACCGGTAAGCCAAGTGATTCACTCAGGTGGCCTGCGTCTTGAGGTGTGAACATTTTGCTGCTGGTCATTAATTAAGTGGTGATTTAGCAGCCACTTGACAAAAAACTTCTCAAAAGGGTGGCCATGCAATCCCAGCAGCTTGCTGTTGGGCACCCCCCCCTTGCTGTCATCTAGGTGCTCTGACTGGTGTTTCCAGTGCTTCCCTTGACCACCAGCTGAGTTGGCATTTAAGAAAGCTTCCCCAGTGGAGGGCAAACTACTGGAAGCCGCACTTCGCATGCCTTTGGTTAGCGAAGGACCCGAAGATCCGGTCGGGCCTGGAAGTAGTCGGTATTCTCTCTGGTATCCGGTATTCTATTCGGCAGTAGTCTATCCAGTCCTCGTGGACCGGCCGGGCCACTTGATTCCTCGGCGCCCTTGGCACCAGTATAAATAGAATACGCCTTTGATTCTTCACGGGGGGGGGGGGGGGCGCGGGGCTGACACTATGGAGCTGGCTCACCAGCTAGGTCAGCTGACACTCAGGTTTCGCCGTGCACAGGGAAGTTGAGTTATCTGCAAATTTTCGTGGGTGCAGGCTAGAGAACACTTCGTTTCTGCTGCCATTGTGGACCGGCGAGTTGTCGGTGCAATGAATTGAAACCTAAAAGGAGCAAAGCCATCAGAATATAAGGGCACAACCCTGCCCATATTGCACACACCCTCGAGAAAAAACAAGCATCAATGGATCAATGGCATCAATGAATCAATGGTCACTCAGTGCCACACTGCCGAAACAAAGCACAGACCTTGTATAAAACAAACTCTACAACTGGACGACACTGAAGAAAAAGTCTATAAGATTGTGCTGTCACAGGTGAGTGAATCATAGTCGAGGCCAAGGTCAACAGCGTTAAGAGGCTGGAGGTAACATATGGTCGCTTGACCACCCAGGTGCCGCTTTAGAGTTCTTGCCTGATAATAGGTCAGGTAGGCCGTGATCACCAGCTAGGTTGGGCTTACCACTAGGTCAGAGGACACTCAGGCATGCATTGTGTTACAACACTGAAATTTCTCAAGATTTTGCACTGGCCTAAGCCAGTTGTCCACCGTTGTAGGTAGCATTAAGCACCGTCTTTTTTTTTAACAACATCGATATAGGCAAGTGGGTGCGATTCTTGTCTCCTCCCATGGACAAAACCAGGCACTCTTGTGGCTAGATTACAATTCACATATATGAATGTTTAAAGCCATGTAAATACGACTGACGTTTCACCTGCTTTTCTTTAATCAACTTCCTTTTATCAATCTTTCCTAATTGATGATGGTACTGCACGTGGCTCTGCAGTATTCATCTTGTCTTGTATTGGTGAGCCTGCACTGCAATGGTATGGGCAGCCACTGGCCTCTGCTTTACTGCAATCCAGTCATTATATCTGCTGCTGCTGCTGCAATAAGCCGCTGTGCTTTAGGCTACTCCAACACCACTCAGACCAGCAACACGGCAAGTGCCTGAGGATGCCATCGACGGAGGAGGAGGAGCCAGTGACTTCCACAGGCCGCAGGAGAAGGCAGAGGTGGAGAATGAGCCGGTCGTGCGGACGGATGTCGTCAAGGAGTCGGACACTAATGTGGCAGAGGAGCTGCCTGAGCGTGGCATGGCGCGCAATCTGCTGTCCAAGTTCAAAACGATGGAGGTCGAGGCGCAGCAGCGATCGGAGTACAAACCCTCGGGCGTGTCAGCCAGGGTAAGTGCTGCATGCTCCTCAGCAGTAGCAGTGGTAGTGGCAGTGATTGGCGTCACCTGTCGCTGCTGTGACTGCTGCCTACACGCAGGTCGTGGCTGACGGTTGATGACACGGTCTACTCTGCCTGCACGATGTCTATTGGCTTATTATGTAGTTTCGTGTGTGCATGATTTCGCTGTAAATGCTATGCTAATGGTTTTGTCAGGCCCCTTACCCCACTTGCAGCTGCCCTGGCTTTGTTTCCTATGACAGCTTAGCCAGCGCATGCCACATTCATTCGTGTCACGTGAGTGCTCACTGGCTGTGAGACAGGGTCTGTGCCGGATGCATCGGATTCTGTCTAAGGGCTTGGTCCTTCTTAGGTGGTGCAGTGCCGATGCTCTTAGAGTTTTGTGCACGCGAGCACTGCTGTTCCCGGTGG